>CM036245.1:7416717-7446717 GCA_020698575.1 Bostrychus sinensis | reverse complement strand
CCAACGATGGATGTCCACACCACGGCCCGGAGGCTTCTTTCTTAACTGGCCCAAGATGAAAAGTGCATTAAAAAGCTGTTTCTGTGCGACGAAAATTGATAAATGTCGGTTTGTGGAAGGGCATCTGGAGTAAAACCAATGCCAAAGTAGACAGATATTGCAGATATTTTTCAGTATGCGGTCCTCAATAAAGGAAATTCTGGGCTCCCCTGGTCCAAAAAAAAAAAAAAAAAAAAAAACTGGACACGAGCAGATGAGCAGCTCTCAGACGAACTTTTGGGAGGTCTTTACTTCAGTCGTAGATTTTCTAAGCCCTACTCTTTGCCTTTACTTGAATAAATTATTAAAAAATGTTTCTTTATATTGCAACAGCAGTGATAGTACAAAGTAGAAATAGTAGTAGTAGTAGTGGCTGTAGTGATAGTACCAGTGAAAATAGTTGTAGTTATGGTATATGTAGTGCTAATTGTATTAGAAATAGTAACAGTAGTGGTAGTAGCAGTAAGTAAAGTTTTCACTCAACGTTATTATTGAGTGCTTACATTTGCTTGAGTATATTCAGCCATTACAGTGTATTTCCATCATAAATAAGCTGTATGTGTATTATTTAGGTCTGTAAATCCTCACAGTGATGAACCAGCTTTACTTTTGTTTGATTTTGTGTCACATCCCACTCTGACCAAATGTATGCTTTTGTTAATAAACGACTTGTATGTATAGAAATGTGTAGTAATGTGTCCACTGAGGCAGAGGACCTCTGTGACCTCTGCTGTTACCTGGGTTAAATGTTACTGTACTCACCTGAGTATTTAGAGTATTTACCTGGATGTTATGGAACAGGGAGTATTTTTTCTGTTCACTGGTGGCAAGTATTCTTCAAAAGTTACTCGCCACAGTTTTTGAAGTATTTATTTGTTAAGCTGGCACACGTCTGTACTGCTGTTGTACTACTGCT
The DNA here is from genome assembly GCA_020698575.1 of Bostrychus sinensis. Taxonomy (NCBI): domain Eukaryota; kingdom Metazoa; phylum Chordata; class Actinopteri; order Gobiiformes; family Eleotridae; genus Bostrychus; species Bostrychus sinensis. Next base: position 7,445,762 of record CM036245.1, on the reverse strand, counting down.
ACTCCACTGAGTACACTGAAATCTGTACTCAAGAAAAGTACTTTTACTTAAGAATAATAAGTTCTCAAAAATATTAAGTAAAAATACTGAATGAACTGAATGTAAAAATTATTTTAACAGCTATGACTACTACAAATGTACACAACCGCTACTATGAGGCTACTGCTAGGCTACTACTACTACTACTACTACTACTACTACTACTCAACTACTGCTTCTTGTACAGCAGGGGTGGCCAAACATTTTTCAAAGAGGGCCAGTTCTGAGAATGCAAACATGCCGAGGGGCCGGCAGTTGTATTGTATTTATAAAACACAATGTAAAAAGTTTTATATGAGTTTTGTTTCCAATTTCTAGACAATTACATTTTTAAATAGCAGTAAGAGAACTTATTGAGAACATATAAACTTCCCAGATAATTTTAAGGTTAAGTTCTTTGTGTGTGTGTGTGTGTGTGTGTGTGTGTGTGTGTGTGATGGGATAGCCTATTGTTAATATAGTATAGTGGGTAATAAATTAAAATTGAAGTTGATTTCAGACTAACCAATAAAAAAATCAGATCTGGCTTGAGAGTGGCAGATGCACAGTTGCATAGAAATGCTACTTAATGCTGCTGGAGGGCCATAAACAATGCATTTTATGATGGAGGCTGAGGGCCAAATTAAATCTCTCTCTGTGCCACAAATGGCCCCCGGGCCGCACTTTGGACACGTCTGTTGTACAGTAACTACAGCCCTATACTGTGACAGCTATTAGGTGTTACATACTGTCAACCATCTTTAGTTTTTACCAGGCAAGACACACAAATAACCTACACTTTTTCTCATTTAGAGACATCACAACCCTAAGTTTCTAACTTATTCATTTAAAGGTACTGTAAGCAGCATGCACTCCTACTGGTTAGAAAATGGTACTGCAGTCTAAATCAAAACAATGATCTGTGGGCTGCCAGTCTTTCCTCTTTTCTGGGGTTTTAGAACCAAAACAATTGGGCATTACATTCAACATTTTGTTTTATTGTGAATAAATCAGCTCTGCCACTGTTATCAGTAAACTAATATTTCATTTAAACTGGGTTACCTTATTTCATTGTGGGTGTTTTGTATGAAATATAAAAAATATATACTGCTCACAGCACCTTTAAGAATAAGTACTCAAAAATATTAAGGAAAATAACTTTTCTACTATCTAGCTACTACTAGGCTACTGCTACACAACTTTTCAAATTACAGTCAAGTCAACCCTTTTTAGTTTTTTACCACACAAAATACACAATTACACTCATTTAGAGACATTAACATTTTCTCCAAAAGTGAATTATTACTTAAAGCGTGACCATACACAGCTGAGGTCTGGATCTCTGTATTTTTTCCTCCATATTTTTGTTATTGTCCTGGATTATGTCCTTGGTTAATCTTGGCATAATCCTGAGGCAGTGCTTGTTTTTCCTTTTACTGTAGGCCCTGTTTCTAGTGTAATTCATTAAACCTATCTGTTCTTTTAAGCAAGAAGGTGAGTGCGTTCTGTGTAAAAACTCTCCAGTGCTGCATCTGCACATTGCTTTTTTCTCATGACAGACAAAAACTAGGGTAACATTGCTCCTCTGCCACAGTCTAAGCAGCTTTTTTGAACCTTGAAAATCCTGCGTACGGCCCTGAAGAAGTACTTAATTTTTTTAATTAAGAAAAAATACAGATAAAGGAGCAAAAATTTACTGAAGTACAAGTATCACCTTAATATTTCTACTTAAGTAAAAGTGTTTAAGTACTTATTTTCAAATGTACTTGTGAGTGAAGCACAGATTCAAGAAGAGTGCTGAAAACTAATGGTTAACCAGAAGACACTGGATCTGTCGGTGAGCTTTTTCTGAAGAGTAGCCTACAACTTTACTCTTTACTAATCTTTTATAATCTTTTTTTTTACTTAAGTAAAAGTACAGATAAAGGAGCAAACATTTACTCAAGTAAAAGTATCACCTTAAAATTTCTACTTAAGTAAAAGTATAAATGTACTTACTTTCAAATGTACTTGTAAGTAAAAAAGTAAAAGTATTTTGCACAGATTCAAGAAATTATGACTAATGAACGTGAGGGATTTTGCTGAAAAACTGTACTGCATCTTTTATACTGAAGTACTGTGTCTACAGCAACTAATGATTTGACATCAAACTCAAAATACTTTTCACTTCAAACCAACTCATAAATGTAGTGGAGTAAAAAGTATAGATACTTGCTCTAAAATGTAGTGAAGTAAAAGTACCCCTTGTAAAATTTACTCAAGTACATTTAGGAATACATGAAAAATGTACTCAAATAAAGTAACTAAGTACTTCTACTTCGTTACATTCCACCACTGAATAAGCCACATTTTACATTACAGCAGTGATTTGTGGAGGGACACCAGTCCTGATGAGGGGCAGCCGGGGTCCCTCGTGTCGCCTCTGGGACTGACGCCCGGAGCTCGGACGTAAACAGGGCCCGCTCTCATTCGGCCTAATGACGGCACAGGCCTGTCCCGGGCACCGATCATTTAAACAAAGTTGTGAATAATCTTGGCCTTTTTACCCCACGCCGTCAGCAGTCATTAGTCATGATCCACGGGGCCGCCACGGGAGCCGATTGATCAGCCTCTGACTGATGGATTTAGACAAATACTTTCTTCTCCCAGAGTGCGAGGTCGAGCCGCTCTCTCCGTTAATTGAAGATAACAGAGTCCCAACAATGGCCCCCGCAATAGACTGCGAGTTTTTTGTGATTATCGCCGCAGAAAAACGAAAGAAAAAAGAAAATGAAAAAAGAGCGAAGGGAGGAGGGATAGAGAGCCAGGCAAAGCAGGCGAGGAGAGGCGAGGAGAGGCGGGCGGGGGGCTCCTCTAATTAGGAAGCGGGGCGGTGTGGAGCTGTGGCCGGCAGGCAGGCGACAGGCGCCGGGTCTCGGACAAAAGGCTGTCTGCTGCCCCTGAACTCCCCCTGCTTAACCCTTTAAACCGAGACACTCACGGTCGCTGCCTCCACAGCTCCCACAACACAATATTTACCACATTTTTTGTCTAAATTAAACCTTTCAGACCCGTACAATTAACAGTAGCACCCCGTTTTAACGCCCTTGTTATTTTTTTGTTGACATAAGAAAGCATTTTAACACGGAAGGAGCGAGAGAGGAAGTGGCCTTTTAGCTAAAAATACTAACATTAGCTCAACGTCTTGCTAAATATACAAGCTACACAATGCTAACGGAAACACTCATTGACGGTGCGTGCGGCTCAAAATAACCCTGGAAAGCAATACAATGAAAGTAAAGACACTTATATTTACGACTGCTATTTAGAAACAACCACTTCAGATATTTATTAAACCACAATGAAAGCTTGGTTGTTTTATTTTTTGTGTGTTAGCTTTGAAAATGCTAAAAAAAAATTAACACCTTGGCAACTGTTGCTAGCGGTTGCTAGGGAGCATTAGCAACAGGTAGCAGCTAACAGTGGCTAATACAAATTCTAACCAGAGATTTAACAATATTTATTATTACTAGTGTGTTTAAACGCCCATGTTACTATCAAATTCAACAAACTACATAAAAAAAACTAATTTTTAAACCGGGGAAATATTCAACCAACAGATGGCGCCCAAGGCCCATGTCTATAAACGTTTGGGTGTGTTTGTCAAGTTAGTTCTATCAGCAAAAACTTAATTTTATACACTTCACAATAGAAACACTACGTTTAGTATATGTCTTTTTAAATATATGACCCAAAGAGGATAGTTCTACATTATATTTTGATGAAAAATGGGACAAATCTTACTTTAGATAGCAACAGGCCAAACAGTGTTTCTTGTTCAAATGAATAGTAAAGCCTAAGGTGATGAGGTACAAAATAAAACGAAAAGCACTAATATTTCTAAATTAATATATGAAAATAGCTTTTACTGCTGGCTATATGGCACTAAGTGTTTTTAATGTTGAACAAGCCTTGTTAGATGTTATTTAAAATGCATACTTTTCAATTGCCTCATTAGCAGCCATAGGAAGCAGGCTACTTTCTCCCAATGTTTTTAACAAAATAATGAAAATAATGACAATAATATATTTTTCAGCACAACGATTTTTTATTGAAATTGTGAGACAATCAAAAAAAAAAAAAAAAGAAAAAAAAAAAGAAAAAGAAAAAGAAAAAAATACCCGGACAGCCAGCATAAACAAGATACTTTCTTTTTTAAATATATTTATGAATAGATATGAATGATGCGCCACTTGGAGGAATTTCTGACTATTTCCTGGCTGGAGTGAAATAACCTGAGGTGTAATAGTTTTTTTTTTAATTCCATGTTTGAATTTTGTTTTTTCTCTGTGAATGTTGCGATGCACAAAACATGGCACACACATCTTCCTTAAAAAAAAGAAAAGGAAAAAAAAAAGAAATCTTACACATTGCGGTCAAACCAACAAGAGCTAAATAGCTTTCATTATTTTACAGGAATATGTCAAATGGGGTAAAGAGAAGAGAAAAAAAAAGCAACAATTATATACACGCTAATATACAGCCTTGAATAAATTAATACCAATTGCATATTCTTGGATCTAAGCTTTATTTACAGATTTCTTAGTTTTAATTACATAAATAGTTTTGTTGTGAAATGATAAGTGTGTCTCTGTCTTTTGCCATTTTTGAAATAAACCAGGCCCGGAGTATTAATAATAAGTAATAATGATAATAATAATAATAATAACAATAATAATAATAAAGCTTTTTCGGTTGCAGCTGGCTTCAAAAACTCTCAACTTTTAGGTTTTTGCTGCAAATGCTTCAAGTTAATATGCACGCACACATTCTCTCTAACACACACTTTGGGCTTTTCTTTTTCCACTGTTCAGCTCAATATCCAGGGAGCTGCAGCATGTACAAGCAAACAGGTCGTCCACCACCACAACGTTCCTCAAATCTGTCTTTTCAACTTAATATTGATTATTTAAAGGCTTTTTTGTTATATGTCATTATTTTAAATAGGTAAATTCATTATAAAATTTGTTCCATTTTGAATTTTTTTGAATGCATAACTTGTAGTGCCTGCTGTAGAGTGAGTGTCCCATAATGATCCGGTTGTTGTCTTCTCTTCCTTCTAAATTTGTCAAAAAAAGATTAAATTTAGTTGCAAGTCTATGTTCCTTTAAGATTTCCAAGCCGTGAGCGACCCGTATCGGTGCGATCCTCCCTCGTTCTTGTCTCTGTAATGTGCTATACAGGACCGATGCACTTCTGGTTTTCAAGCCAATAAGTTGTCATCCATTTTGAAGTTTTTTGTTTTTTTTCTTCCTTATATCACTTGGGGGAGTCTGCAGTCGGGGAGGGCTCCCTTTGCCCCTCCAGCCCGCTCACCAGTCTTTGAATACTTTGCAATTCATTCACAGAGTCCTTCATGATGGAGGTTTTCGGAGAGGAACTCGCCCTGCCAGTCGAAGATATTTTGTGGTTCATTTCCGGGGTGGGGCTGGACTCCCTGCTGCCCGACTTGGAGCACTCAGAGCTGGGTAGGAGGCCGCCGGTGGAGAGGAGGCTGGTGCAGGAGCTCTGGGGCAGGGACACGGGGAGCTGGTAAGGGTTGAAGCGCAGTCTCGGTCTGGAGGAGCCCAGAAAGGGGTTTCGGGACAGTGGGCTGGAGGTGCTGGTCGCCGGGAGGGCCGAGGCGGAGGCGGCCGCCGCTGCCGCCGCCATGTAGGTGTAAGGGTACGGGAAGAGACCGCCGAAGGGAGGCATGGGGATCCCCTGAGGATGGAAAGAAGAAAAAAAAGAGTTAGTCAACATTATCAAGTGCTAGCAACAGTTCATATAGTGTGTATGTGTATGCACTGCTGATACATTTATGGCTAACTAGCTCAAAAATCCATAAACCACAAGGAGTTACAAGTCAGTGTACTCTTTGAGCTAGTCCCAAGCCTGATAAATAGAGTCTAGCGTAAAACTATGCCCAATTATTTACATTACACTAGAAGGCAGATGATTTTTCTGTGCCCAGAAGAAAGACAAAAAGAAATAAGACTGGCAACATAGCTCAATACTGAAGGAACATTGGTTAAGTTTTGGTTTGTTTAAGTTCCTCCCAAAATACACTTTTTGGTATTCCAACTACTTTTATCCAATCTGAGGAGAGAAAATAGCAAATAGTCTGTTAACCAGGCAAAAGAAAACTAAACATTACTCTCCCATGAAATTACTTAAAACACTTGAAACAGTTGATGCTGGCCAAAAAACGCAAAGTCTTAGTCAAATTTAAGAGGGATTAGTGACAGGTTATAACACAGCCATCATACCAAACTAAATATGGTCTAAATTCATTCAAAAAATACACTTTTCTGTCCACTTTTACCCAATCAGAAGGGAGAACGAGTGCCTGAATATACAAACAGAAAGTAACTGACTACATTAGTTCTCCTTGGAAATAAACGTAACTACCTGACCATGTGAAATGCTACCAGTTTTTTCTTCATTATTGGAAAGGGAAAAACATATTTTCTAAAGCTAGGGAGTCTGTGCCTAAGACTAAACATGTCACATCTCTCACAAAAGCAAGCACTACATGGAAAAAACGTACTCTCACTGCAAAACAACAAATACAGAATACATAACTTTACCAATTACAAAAAAAACCTTATAGAATAGGCTGATTGGTCCAACATTAGCCTATATAACAGTTTCTTACGTCATAAATTAAGCCATAACTCGCTACATTTTCTCACAGACGTCAATATTACACAGTGTGGGGGTCTCCATGTTGCTTTATAGTAACCATGACACACAGCTTCTGGTATCCTGCCCCCTTTTATCCAATCAGAAGAGAGACCTCCACAGATTGGCCATCATCATCAGCACACACTCAAAAAGTTGAGGATTTTTTACATGTGTGGGCTAAATGAAAAGCTTAAAGTTGGCGCAAAGACAAAAATATATGATTTAACACTGTGAATGTGGAAGCCAAGTGCTGTATTTTCTGATAAATTAGACATTAATCTGCTCCATGTGCACTCATAAGTTTTCAGACAACCAGAACTAGAAAACTAGAAGCACCTACTTTAACTTGGATGTGTGTGAGCTAATCAGGCTTGGATTTAATATTTGTGATAATTTCTAGGTAGAGGCTACTTCAATACTGCTTCTGTTATCAGGACATGCAGTTGTGTAGCCTTTCTTGCAGCATTTTGGAAATTTTCATTACTGTCAAAGTGGACTAGGCCTGCTGTTTTGACTTTCACATGCTTAAAATTTTATGTGTGCCCCAGGACAAAGTTAAAGTTTTAATTGCAGGCCCATTCATAAAAACAATGTTTACCACACAAACTTAGCCAAAAGGACTGGGTCACCTACCTCTTCTTTAACTTAAAAACTTGCAATTTAAAATGATGTCTTAAACTGAAGGTAAGTGTTAACTATTCCTGCCAGAAATCACACAAAGCTGTCCAAGTACCAAGGGACTGCAAACAAATATAATACATTTTCTGATATCCTACATTTTGGTCCACTTACATTGTCTGTCTGCAAACTCTGACAGAAAGCTCGTCAAAATAACTTCAACAAATACAATATGTACTGCAAAAGACCACCCCTTAAAAATAAATGTAAGGGCGAAGAATGACTACCTGAATAACTTTAAAAAGAGAACTGAGCCAAAGAAAAAGAGAAAACCTTTTTATAATCAGTCATTGTGAGTCCTGCCCCCTCCCCCCTCTGTCACAGCCCCACAGGTGCTGCTGTTTCCGGCTGGCTGCCCGTTCTTACCTGGGAGGCGAGCATGTGCTGGGACAGGTGGAAGGGAAACGCGCTGGTCCCTCCTCCCGCGCTCTGACTCGAAAGGCTGCCATTTTCCAAACCGCTAGCTCCGGACACCGAGGCCAACAGGTGCCCCATGCCCATGGCCGAAAACGCTCCGGGGGCCATGGCGAACTGTCCTGGGTGGAACAACAACGGGGATCCTGTGCTCAAGGGGTTAAAAAACTGCTGGCCGTGCAAACCGGACAGAGCCAGGCTTTGTAAGTGGCTCGGGCTGAAGTGGGACGGGCTTTCGGTCTGCACCATGAGTGGAGAGAAGGCGTCCTTGCTCGCACTTATCCCGCCTCCTACGGACTCACTGTCTTTAGATAAAATGTCTGTGTTGTCTTTGCGCCGCTCCGCTTTGTCCTTCTCCAGGTTTCTTATACTGAAAACAGAGTCGTCCTTCTTGTCCGAGGCGGGCCGGTCCCGGATGCGGTCCTCGCACCGGGAGCTGTAGGGGGACTGAGGCTCGGGTGCCGGGCTGTTTGAGGCCGTACAGCGATCGTCCTGGTGCTCCAGTTCCTGTTCGCTGTCAGTGCATGTCTTTTCATCTGTAAAATGGACAGAGAAACGTTAGGAACAAGTGACAAAAACTCAAGAGTATCACACATATGCATTATTAAACTTTGTACCCCTAAATATATAATACTAATACTCTAATTAGCCCTAAAGTCTTTTTGAATGTGTTGCATCTTTGATAAGTCAATACAAAGAATTGAGAGCACATACTCCCAGAATATAATTAGAATAGGGCTAAATTCACACAGTTGTATGCAAGAAAAAGTTCTTTAGTAGTTAGTTAGTAGTTGTTTTGTAATGGGCAGATGTAGTAGAGGTGTAAAAACAAGGTACAAATTTGTAATCAAAATGTGATTAATACTTTGGTATTTTGAATATAAGGTGTCTCAACCAATAAAATACTTTAGTAAAGCATTAATATGATTATATTTGCTGCTAAGTCTACCTTGATACTCGGCTTCTAGGCCTATTTACAGATAGACTCACTAACTGGTGAATTAGCAAAAAGGTAGTGACACAACTATTTATTTTGATTTATTTGTATATTTATATACAAGTTTATATTCTTTTTATATACATTCTGTTTGTTGGTTTCAGTTATTAAATTAAAGATTACAGTAGGACAACCAGAATTCTTGATTGATTCTTGATTCCAAAAACTGGGACACATTTTTTTTTTTTTTTCCATATATTGTGGTTATTTAAACTCACCAAGTGACAAACAGCTTCCAAAATCCATAAAATTTTCTGTCATGTAATTCAAATACATGAAGCCAGGGACTTTTGAAGATTATGCAATTTATTAATAAAAATAATTGACGTGGTAAATAAATTGAGAGACAAAAGTCTTAGGACAAATGCGTTTTTAGTTTCCTGTGCTTTACTGATGGTTAAAATGGTGACAAGTGGGACATGGTTTGTTAAAAACGGGGACATATAAGTGTTTTTACAGATAATCTTGGGACATGGGACAAGAAGCCTAAAACTGGGACTGTCCCTGTGAAAAAGAGACATCTGATCACCCTAGATTATAGTAAACCATAGGAGTAGGAATGCTAGCCCAAAATAAGAGAGCTACACATCTAATTCGTAGGCGTTCATTAGCTTAGCTCCAGGTGCGTATGCTAATTAGCAAGTGCCTTAAAAAAGCTAAATAAATGTCAGTTAAATATATAATAATAATGGTATTTTTCTTATCTGTAAAATCTAAAGTATTTAATAAAATATTTTAGATATGAATTATTTAGACCCCTAATAAAATACAAATAAGCTTTGGACAATTCTAAATAATCACTGAAGTAGGCCTGTTAGCAAAAAGCTAGCTCTAGCCGTTAATTAGCTGAAAATTAGCTTGTTTGTTTATGCTAGGAGTACATTTTATTGATTTTAATAAAAACTGAGGAATGATATTTATAAACTGAATAAACGGGGTGCTAATGTTTATAATACAAGCCGAATATTGGCTGACCTCGGCTCGGTCTGAACCTCAGCGGGCTTCCTCCGGGGCCCAGCGGGGAGTGGGCCGTGTCTCTGCCCGCGGGAGGCTCACTGGAGGAGGCGTCCGAGTCCGCGCCCTCCCGGTCCTTGCACTGGTCCTCGTACATCCGCAGCGACGGCATTGTCAGCTGTTTCCTGTAACACAAACCGCCATAATGCATGTTACTAACGCCGTACTGTAAGCACAACTGCATTTTAATCTGATTTATTTTGTGTATTTCCATGTCTTACAAGGTGTTGTGCGTATTTGGGTTGTACCTTTTCTCCCTTCTCCATTCCCTGTGTCTCTGAAGCCTTTGGCAAACGGTTGTTGTCGATTTTGAGCTGCGTAATCTGCCAAAAATAAAAAAAACACAAGCATTTTTTACATTATTACCCCACACAAGGTCACATCAGTGCTTTGTTTAAATCCATGGCCTTATTTGGGAATACATTACTGCGCGTTTGGATTAACACGCACAGAAGTTAGGGGAAAAGGGGATTTGCATTATTAATAATAGCATAATGATGGGCGTAATTCTCATATAGGCCCCACGAGAGGAATTCTGCCACGAAATATTCCTCTACTGGGGGCCACACGGGGTTCTGTGGCAATACTTGAACAGATGACTCGCGTATCAATAATTCATATGCGGTTTTGGGAAGCAGCGAGGCCAGTGTGCCAAAGCTGCAGGCCCTCACTGTCCAGCGTGATGTGGGCCCCCCCAGCATCTGTCCACTACACACCACCAGCCCCTTTTAAATGTCCCCTAATCGATGGTGGTCGTAAACTTTTACAGCAGCCTCGACCTCTGGACCCAAACACTAGCTCCAATTAGCTCCAGGGAGAGTGACATGGCGGCCCCATAGCGCACGGAAAAGCCTGATAAGTCCAGACGAGACGGCGCTAATTCAGGGTTTCTGCCATTTTTAATCACGTTATTGATCCATGCACTCCGCAAACACGTTGTATTGAAAGTTTTAGACTACGTTTTGCATTGAGAAATTACAGAGTTTGGACATTGGACAAGCGCGTAACCTCAAGACATACAGATAAGCCACCACAACACAAGATCCAGTTGTTCAGTTTATTTATTCATAAAGATTATTTTGTGTTAGCCTGGATGTGTTAGAATAATATTAGCTTTGAGGACAATTTGTTTACAGATTATGAGTGATCTTAGTGACTTATTCACTTGCTGAATGACAACAGTAGCCCAAAGCAATGACACTGACCACTATAATAAAAATGTAAATAGACCTATATTTAGAGCTAGTCAAAGACCAATAGAAAAATAGGCCTATGTTTTATTAAGTGGTTACAATCAGCTTTTAGGCCTTCTGTATTGTAAAATTCAATGCAATTGGTCTAATTAAAATGTAAGGACTTCTTTCCTCCATTTTATCAAATATCAGCTGTTGTTAGCTTTTGGAGCTGGGTTACTAACATAGTAAAAGTAATATACAGGCAGGGCCAAAATTTTAGAAATACTGAGGTGAGGTCCATCATTGTCCTGGTTAAGATCTGGTTTAGTCCTAATTTGGTCCTGGTTTGACCTGATTTAGTCCTGCTTTCCTTCATGATGTAGCCCTGTATTGAGGACACTTTGATTACAAATTATGAATTCTCTTAGAGGCTTATTCTCTTAAAGAAAATAAAATACACTTGCTAAATGCCAACAGTAGCCCAAAGCGTTGACACAGACAACTATAGTTTATAATAATAAAAAAAATCTTTGTCCAAAAGGCCTATAGACATATATTTAGGTCTGGTTATGACCAATAAAAAGTAGGCCCATGTTTTAGTGATTTAGTCATGGTTTGGACCTGGTTTATCATTACATAGGCTACTGTATACAGTAGGCTACACATATTAAAATAATTCTGGCATATCTCAGTGGTGCGTCAACAATGCGCATGGGCTTCACTCAATCAACCTTTTTTTCGCAATATATAGGCAGATTCCATTTTCATGCACTATTAGCATATCTAATTTAAGAAACAGACACCGCCAGAGTCGTGCGTAAAAATGTGCGTATGTCACTCGTGGTGGCTCGGTCCGCGCCATTACCAGCTAATAACCCACACTACAGCACACACAAGTCCAGCAATTAAAACACGCACTGGCGGGCCGTGGGAGTCCTCTGCAGGGAAATTAGGCGACCTACAAAATCAGATTATGTCTTCAGTGGAGCTGGTGGGGGGCGGGGGCGCACGGCAGCAGAAGCAGCAGCAACGACGACATTTAATATACAAAGAAAGAATGAATGGAAAAGAGGAGGAGGAGGGGGTAGTGGGGAGGATGGCTCTTGTATATGGGGTCTGGGGCTCACCTTGTCGTTCTGGTACGCGGTCACAGCCACGAACTCGGTCTCAGGAAACACGTAGGTCCGGAAGGTGCTGTAGGGGAGCTTCAGGATGTCGTTGGCGCGCACGATGTGGAAACGAGGCTGGTATTTGTGCATGGAGTTCAAGATGGTCTGCTCCAGAACACAAAATGCAAAGAGACAAGTTAGCAGGGTCTAATATGATTATGTGCAACATGTTCCTTAGCAGCTTTTCCTCAAAGAAAGACGTAAAAACAACATGTAACCCCAATATTTAGTCATTAATGTAGCTAATACCACTAGTCTAAATTGAAAGGCACTCGCTAATTTATTCATATTTAACCACTTTACTTTACCTCGCTAAAAGTAACTCCATTGAAAAGGAAAAGACTCCAAATGTATACAAAAATAAATTCCAGCTTTTATTATTAACTATTTTTTGCAATTGCGTGTTTTTTTAATATTTTGTTTTTTGCACATTATTCGCTTTTATTCGTTGTCATTTTGTTTAGGCCTGTTCCTAACCCCCATTTTATAGCCTATATACATCCTATACTGATAAATAATCAGTAAAATAGTAATAGAAACCAAAATAAAATCTATATATGAATTTGGTTATGTATAAAATAATTTGACGCCTGTGCGTAAAAGCTGTACGTGCCGACAATAATTACTCACTGTATGGATAGGGCCACTGCACAACATGTTGCTTAGGAGAGTAAAAGTGACTTGACTCGCCTTGCATAACGATAAAAGTTCCAAAACGAGCTCTCTTGAAATTCTTTGAAAGCGACTGGAACACATCAGAAGCTCAACTGTGACCTAAGGCTGCGTCTGGACCAAGTATCTTTACGCACAGCCAGAAGACAAGACTTTATAAGAATATGTCTAATGTCTATCGCTAATGTCCTGCGTTTCACGGCAGGCTGCGTCGAACAACAGCGCCTTTTCTTTTTACAGTGCGTCTCTGCGTCTGCCTGTAAGTGTCTAGTGGTGATTGCAAATCATTTCGACAGACATGTAAATAGTGGATTTGTTTTCCAGAAGGACGTGTCTGAGAATCACACACAGACAGACATCTATCATTTAACACATGCTTTCTGCTGCTCGCTTCATGCAAATGTACAGTTCAAGTCGAGGAGGCCAAAGAGGCAAGAGTAATGAATGATATCAAGAGGAGGGTGGTGGTGCAGCACGGGGCAGAAATACGGTGCTATACTGCCATTCAAAGGCAGAGTGCAGTATTTACGCAAAGAGGACACAGAGAGGAGGCAGCTTAGCGCACACAAAAGGACTCCAGTGCATGACAAAGTTGGCTTTTCACCTCAAAAAAATACGATACTACCAACTCTTTTAATTATTAATAGGTATATGTCGAGATATCCAAGTCAGGAAACAAGGAATTTGGAGAACCACAGTATAATATCAATTTACTTTATGTTACAACGTGATATCCTTTACAGATAAAAAAAAAACACACTGTAAAAGCACCTTTTTTTTTTACTTTGAATAAATACACAGAGTATATATTTTATCAAAAGTCGATTTCACTCAATTTTGGCAACGTGTGTGTATGCTTCACTTGGGTTTTATACCCGAATAAGCCACATTACAGACTATGATTGTCCAATATAGGCCCCACACTCATTCTCGCATAATTCCGACATGTTTTGGCCTTAAAACAACTTTGAAAACACGCGTCAACACTGAACACAGTTAGGGTCACTCAGTGCAGGGCCCCACTATAACGTAACTACTCTGCTCCTCCTGCTCAGATCTCAGGCCTGTGCTGTGTGTGTCTTATTTTGGGGGGCTAGTTGGAGCAGCAAACGCGCAGTGAAAGAGAAAGAGAGAGAGAAAAAGACCTGGCTGCCGGTTGGAGCTCTTTTAAAACATCGCGGAGGTCTTTGAGGAAACATAAGCCGCGTGTACGTACAGTGTGTCAACAGCGGTGGCGAGTCAAGTGGCGACAAAGTGTCAACAGCTCCGGAGACGCACGGAGAGAGGGAAGAGAAGGAGAGAGAGGTGTTTTTATGCTCCTATCTTTACGCGTCTGTTTGGAAGTTGTGCTTAAGTGTGTGGATTTAAACGCGGATGAAAAACTTGGTACTGTGCGTCCTAAACGTGGTATACCGCAACCATATGTCTCCTCCAACCAATAGAGAAATATAGAGCTATGTTATTAGACCTTAACTACCCCTTAACATAATTTTGGTCATGATCTATTATATTTAATGTCTATGTAAAATATTTTTCCTTACATTAAGTCCCGTCTTTAACTATATACTTTGTTAGATTTACATAGGACTTTATAATACAGAGTGTAACCATATGTCAGCTAATATGTATGTGCATAGCGATCAGATATTCATGGATTATATTCTGGCAAATCCCAATGGAGCTAAATGTATGCAAATAATTTTCGCAAAACGCTATAAAAATGCAAAACTACGATGTTTTCTGCATTCGCGAATAGGCGTAAAAATTAAATACAGATAATTTTAAACTATGATCTGTTTCTTGAGTGGTACTATTTTTATTATTTTCAGCCTAATCTCTCCATATTGTTCCGTGTAGTTTTTGCCTCAACGACCCACTTCCACAGATGCTTCATGAAAAATTCACACACCGCTCTATGACCTCTCCCCACCCAAAAAGAACAAAAAGGAAAAAAAAACAACAACAAAAAAACAAAAAACAAAAAATAAAACTTTAAAATATGGATAAAACACAACGCCAAATGTGTCTGTAATGGGTCCAAATGCAAATGTACAAAGGCCTATTTTCACATTAAAGCGATATTAATTCAAGTAGCAGTGCATATTTTTAGTTTTACGCACCATTTCACACATTTCTAGTGAGCTTATCTGTCATATTATTTTATTTTTGCACCAATTCCGCTTAATTAACGACTCAAAACAACCAAAATCACTATCACAAAAGCTTAAAAAACATTCCAAAAAACAGAGAGACTTACAAATCCGTGCTTGTCCGAGATATTGTTGGTGAGTTTGAGTTTGTGGAACGCAACAGGCTTGGCCATCCACTGCTCTCCGGTGGCGGGGCTGTCCGGGTGAATGTACATCCTTTTGGGCATCTCCGGGTCGGCCTTGCCCGCCACCATCCAGCGCGAGTTGTGGAACTTGTAGCGACAGTCGTCCGCCGCCACGATGTCCATCAGGAGGATGTATTTGGCTTTCTTATCCAGGCCGTTTATGCGCACTTTGAACGGGGGGAACATGCGCCTAGAGACGAAGAGATACAAGCACAAAGGAGAAGTTAAGGCTAGAAAAAAAACACATCCTAACATTGGAAAGTTGTAATAACAGTAGATTATTGTCCGTAAACACGCTATAGGTCTATGTTTTACGCGTTAGGGCACGTGTTTGGACGCGTTTGGAAGTGACAGTGTGCCCAGAGAGTCCAGGTCCAGGAGCAGGCAGCGCTGTCTCGACACTGCACAGATAACACCGAGATAAAACCAAGACTGGAATTACTCTCAAGTATTCCAGAAATGTCCTTTGATCTGGGGTTAAATTCGCCCCCCAAAAAACAGTGCGTTTTATTGGAACACCTTTCATTTTATGCATTAAAATTTTGGCATTGCAATGCAGAATTTTATGCACAGCACTAAAGCCATTTTTATTCGAGTTTCTGATTAATTTCTGATACTTGAAGCAACACTGTGAAACTTTTAAGGCTCAAATAGACGAAGGCTACTGAAAAACTCACACTGGATTCTTACCACTTCATAAATATCCCATAACACCGTTTGCAATGTAAATTTGCGTTGCCTTATGGGCAGATATGCGTCCTCACTAGATGGTAACATGCTCTGTAACTATCTAACATTGAATACATGTCAAATCAAGCGTATTTTGTCCTTGAAAGAAGGGTAAGTATCCTCGTTTGATACCAAGAAACCATCAAGATTAATTTAACACTGTAAAGTCTAATTTTTTTGCAGTATTATGTGGTTTTAACAATGGTAGGTTCCATATTAACGTTTACATTTTATTTTAGGTAAGATTTACGTGGATGAAGCCCATGTCTAGCCAGATATCTCATTTGGAAATATGCCTATAATGAAAATAATAGTCACCGAGGCCCGACGCACTCTTGACGTTAAAACAACTGTGGCTTTACGCATATTTAACTTGTCCCTTTGCCACATCTCACTCTATTTTGATAACACCGCGCAACTTTTAACCCCAAAATAACCGAGTTAAAAAAAAAATCCTAAAATAAAAAGACACGTATTTGTTTTGATGCTCTGTTGCCAGAATATGAGAGTACCGTTTTACGACACAGCGCGTCTGGTTATTCCCCGTACACTGCATGAGCCAAAGTGACAGAAGCGAAAACACACTTCGCCCTGACAGTGGAGAGTTGTTGTAGGCAGATATTACGGTCCGAAAGCGCGCTACACAGGCCTAATGTTTGTGCCACAAAACCAAAGCCAAATTAAGTCTGGGTCCATCGTAAATTCAATGTTGTGCTGACAAGACCTAGGCTATAGTTCCAGCTCATATGACAGCAATACTTCAATTTAAGGCGTGAAAATAGTCTAAAAACGCTAAAACAGGACACATGCGTTTGTTTTAATGGTTTGTTGATATGAAATGAGAAAAGGCACACAATAAAATATCATTAATTCAATGTATTTTAAGTTTTCAGCTGTATTTTCTCCTTTACATGCAATAAGCTCTATAGGTTTGCTTTAAAAATAGATTTAGGAGTAGCCTTGAGAACTCCGCGCCTGTCTGTGTGTTGCTATTTGTCATCTGCGGCTCGTTTCTACGATAAAGCTGGCGTTTTATTAAAAAAAAATAGACTAAAACACATCCTCGCGCTGCTTACCTCCCAGATTTGGTAATAACCATCTCCGTCCCGAGTTTGTGAAACTGGTCCCATAGGTCCTTGGCTTCCAGTGTGACTTTGGGGTCGTCGTCCACCTCCTCCTCGGGCTCCAGGCTCTTGATGCCGCGGAGGTGAGCGGCCTGGTGGTGGCCGAGCGCCGGGTGAAGCCCCGCCGCCGCCGCCGCCGCTGCCTCCGCGGCTCCGGCCAGGCCGTGCTCCGGGATGGGCTTGGTGAGCGCCCCGGGAGGCAGGCTCAGCGCCGGGAAGAACGAGGGCTGCGCGGCCGCGAGAAAAGCGGACATGGGGAAGTCGGTCGGCCGGTTGCGCGTGGAAAGGGTGATAAGCCATCGCAGTCCCTGAAGTGAAAACTGGATCTCTCATCGGTGCATCCACAAAACAGAAAAAAGCGAAGTGAAATAATAATGACGGTGGTAGGTATCAGTTTAGTTTAGTGGTATCTCCCCCAAAAAAAGTAAGTCCAGTGGCGCGGTACGTGTTAGACGCGGAGCTTACAGAGGCGCCTGGAACAGCTTCACGGTCACAGCTCTGAGCCTCTCTCCGTCCCGTGCTGCCTCTCTCTCTGCTGCTGAGTGTGCGCTGCGCTGCTCTGCTCCACTCATCCCACTCCGAGCGAAGGAGAGATGTGGCCCCGGTCACTGCCGATCCGCGACTATCTCACATGTCCTTCCTGCGTCTAATGAACCAAGCCCCTTTGATTGCTGATTTTACGCTTTCTGGACCAATTGTAAGGCCCCATAGGCGTGGTTCTGACAGCTCCAGCGTCGAAGGGAGGGAGGGGGACAAGAAGGTGTCGGAAGCATTAGCTAGTAAGAAAACATGTCAACAGAATAAAATATTAACCAATGACAGGAAAGATCGGGGAAATCCCACCCCCACTTCCAAGCCAAACACCGGGGTCAGCGCTCAGTTGTTGGCCGCTGTAGGCATCACCTCTTTCGGCTTTGCGTTTTGACAAAGCCGCCCCCGTTTTTTTTAGGAAACCTGTCCACACACTCCCCACCTTTTACACAGAGAGAGATTATACCTCACTCCAGCAGCCCCGGACACATCCCGCTCTAGAGCCGCCTCTTTGTCAAACAATACTCTTCGCTTTGTGCATTTCCACATAAAGCGTCCGTTCACGGTGACTCCTGTCCCGGCTCACTGCGCCTCTCTGTCGGCCAGGCTTTGACGGGGGAAGCCGCTGGAGCAGACGCGTAAAAAAACAAGCACGAAACTCGGCTGGAAATTATAAACGAACGCAGAGGAGGGGACGTGGGGCGAGCGTGAATTTTGACAAAGGGAATGCGGTGAGTTGTAACCTTAATTATAGCTTAAATGTAGCTTTTTTTCCACGGCACTTTTTGGTAGACTCCTTCAGGAAGATGATTTAGAAAGAGGTCAAGCTGCGTAATGTCCAAACAATGTATTACTTGACGTTAACAAAATACAGTGGCTTGTCAAAACTTGTGAATTGTGCGCAAACAACGCTTTCTAACAACTTCTCGCTTTGTTTCAGACTAAACTACTAACCCATACGCGCTCTTCTCTTCCTGAATGAGCCAGGGCTGCGCTGTGTGGTGCTGTGCGTCCGCGTATGCTCCACTCCACTCCTCTCCACTCCTGGAAGCGAGCCGCGTGTCTGTGGCTTCCGCTGACAGCCGTACAAACTCTCACTGGCCATAAAAACGTCTCCAATAATATGCGTAAAACTCTTTTCGTGTCGCGCAAAGCCCCCTCTCCGCTGATCGATCGCTACTGGACGGAGAGACTAAAAAAGTTGGGGGAAAAGTGTAGAGAGAGGTTCCTTCTGAATGTATTTCCTTTTTTAGACGTTTATCGGGGATTGTCCTAAAGCCTATTGTCATTCGTTGGGCTTGGCTGTGGCGCGCACTTGTTGCTCTGCTCCCATATTACTTACATTACGTTTAGATATATTCGTTTTTATCTCTACCCAAAGACGTGTTGTCAAAATACTTTCAATATGTTTTTTTCTGGAGTTTCTATTTACTTTGGCATCTCATACGTGGCTCTAAGTAAAGCGGTGCTCTGTTAAGTATAGCGACAATAAAGGCACGTCTAAACACACGTAAGATATTTTGAAATGATCTTAACACATATTTAAAGGGCAAACCGTAATATTTTCCTTACTTCGAGGTTAAGTAGCCTTTTAGCTGTAATCTGCTGTATACATTCAACAAGAAAACATTGGCTTATTGAATAATATGCTGTAAATGCGAGAGAATGCTTTTAAGCTAACACTAATACGTGAATATTTATGCCAATGTAAATAAACGAGTTTGTGGACAAGAATAATGTTTATAGATTACTTCTCATTAGAAATACTTGCCCTACACCCGCCACAAAGGCGTTGCCAGCTATAAACCGTACGCCGTAGTTCATGCGTAAAAGGCCAACCAACAGGTCTCCTCTCTTCTCCGCTCCTCTCCACGAAGGAAGTAAGTAAGTAAGTTTGTTAATCCAAATCACGGGCATCAATTAACATTAGAAAAGGTCCGGTAATCCAGTGGACACTTAGAGGATGTGTGTACTGAAGTATACAAGATGGTTACAAGATGTTATGTCGCTTTGTTCGTGCGTAAAAAAGGCGACCAGGTTACACTCCACTGCTCTCTATGGAGTGAGCTAGGGTCAGAGAGCCTATACATCAATTGTTATTATATATTGGAGCATTAATAACATTCAAAACGGCAGAAAAAATAGTGTTGTGGTTTATACTCGTGCGTAAAGCTCTCCCCTCTTTGAAGCAAGCCAGTGTTAGTGAACTAATGCCTTGTCTGTTGACATACATTAAAGTATGTTCCGAAGCTAATATATAGAAAATAATTACTGAAGAATATAAATGTAATTTTTTAATTAAAATGTGGGACAAATATATAGGTTTA
Source organism: Bostrychus sinensis (assembly GCA_020698575.1). Lineage (NCBI taxonomy): Eukaryota > Metazoa > Chordata > Actinopteri > Gobiiformes > Eleotridae > Bostrychus > Bostrychus sinensis. The sequence goes on along the minus strand of CM036245.1, from coordinate 7,425,874 downwards.
TGTGCAGCTAACTTTTCCAAAAACTACACTGCTGTTGATGTCCCAAGGAGTAGCAGGTAACACCCCTCTATGAAAAAAACTGATGTCAGTGAACATATTTGGGGTTTGTTAACTCACACAATGGCATTTTAAAAAACACAAAAGAAAATAGACTAGGACAGACTATAGGTGCCTTTAAGTTCATTAACTTGAAAATATATGCGATCATGTTCGTGCGTAATGCCCCCCCTCTCCACTTACATGAAAGAAAACGAGCCAGTGTCAGTGTGAACCTATTACTAGCTTGGTAATGCGTTTTAAACATTCATAAGGAATTTGTGAAGACGGTAGATGACACTAGGATAAATAGGTCACCACCAACTTGTAAATATACGATCATGTTCGTGCGTAAAGCGACATCAGGTCCCCTGTATCCTCTCTATGACAGAAACAGTGTAAGTGAAGCCATTTGTGGTGTGCTGATTCTCATAGCTGCATTTTTACACCTATTAACACTAGCGCTGAAGATACATTGCAAAGTGTGTGCAAGGGGACTTATCTCACTACCAAACTGAAAATGCCCATCATTGTTCATGCGTAAAAGAGACAACAGGTCCCACTCCCCCCTCTCCTCTGAAGGGAGCCAGTCCCACAGTAGTGAACTTAAGTCTGGTGTATAGATGACAAGGCCGTCGTGTAATGTTTCCACGTCGTTTCCAACTAAATTTGCGCTATTGTTCTTGCGGAAAAGGCCATAAGGTGTTACTCCGCTCCCTTATCACGAAGGAGAGTCTAAACAAATCTTTTATCAACATTACAAACATACATTTAAGTTGATGAATTGAGCAATCCTATTAGAAATACAGGTGACGACAGTATGCTGGAATCTAAATGTTGTTGTTCGTGCGTAAAACACCAGGTCACACCCACAGTGCTGCCAACAAAAGCCATTGTAACACATTTCTTGTTATTATATACACCTCACAATAATAAAAAAACAAAACATATCAGAAGCTATACACTGTCACTACAATTAAGTTACGTCGCTTCCGAATACAAAAATACCTGTTGTTCATGGCGTAAATTGCCAGGTCACGCCACACAGCTTTCCACAGCTGGGCAGATAATATCTCAGTGGACATATTTCCTGTTGCTTACGCACACGTTACCAAGTTAAAATACAGATAAAAAAACTTGTTAGAGATTACAAATGAGATAAAGACTTGTTACAATGGGGTTACGTCGCTTCCAAATACAAAATCCAGCAGCAGGTCCCCACTCCTTTCCAATTCATGCACGCGCCCCCACGCACGCGCCTCCATCTCTACTCTTTGCCACACCATCCTTTCCCTCCTGTGTTATCCCATTGGCTTTGTATCTACAGTAATTCACCTGGACATCTGCTTTGTTTGCAAACTGCCGCACTTTTCCAACTTTTTTTCCTCTGTCTTATACGCGCTGCTCTGTGTCTGTCCGTGCGTCTGTGAAAGCTTTTGTGAGAGGAAGAAGAAAGAAAGAAAAAGGGGCAGATTAACAACACATGGAGGTGGGTATAACAGTTTTCAGGCGAGTGCAGCGGGGTAATTGTGTCAACAAGGAACTAGGCATTTATTTGTTCTGCGCCCTAAACGGTACAAGAAAATCTCTATTACGCGCGATTTAAAAGTCGTTGAGTCAAAGAGGAGCTGCCAGAGGAGAGGGCAGCGTGCTTCAATCACGACTGGGTCGCTCTATACTGGCAGGTTGTCAATGCCTTGGGACGTACAGTATTAAACGTTTAGGCGTCGGTATACGTTTTGGGATAATAGCAAGATTTTTTAAAAATGTAAGTCGTGTATATAAAGCAAAATACTGTCCACTCAGTACTGAGCCTATACCTGCTCTGGCCTAATCTCTAAGCACTAAAGAAGGAAAAACCCAATATGAGTATCAGGAAAGTGCTATAAAAGGTGTAAAAACCGGCAGAAATAAGGTTGGACACGTTATAATGGTCCTTATATGCGTCTACAAAAGAGGCCCAATATAGGCAAAATAAGCAACTGTATGGGGCCCCACAGGCATTAGGGGTCCCCATACTTCAGCATTGTTTTGACTGATTCTGCATCTGTGTTTGATTTTTCTTTTTGGTTGCCTGTATGTCATTGTTTTAACTTGCTTTTTTAGCTAGTTGTTAATCTGAAACTGAGGACCAATGCCATTAAAATGTTTTACTGTTTACCCCGAGGCCCCTCTTATTGAGTTAGGAATGTTTGCAAATAAAAAACAAAGACACTCATAATTAAAAATAACGGTTTAATGTGTTAATCTTTAGTTAGTGTACAAAATGATTGACAGTCTAGGCCCCCAAACCTATCTTGCTTAGGGCCCACAAATACACAGGACCGGCACTGCTAGAGGAATGCATTCAGTGATTGTTTGTCTGTGGCTATTGCTGTGCTATTACTTACTATCAAAGTATTAAATATCATTCCCGAGCTTAGAAATACATGATACAACAGTGTAAAGGAAAAAATCGTGGAAATCTTGTCATGTTCCTTTACTCCAGTAGATGGAGTCTTGAGCTACTGAGTTTGCTTCTGTCACAAATGTAGCCTAATCCAAGCCTGTTACCCGGAAAAAAGCAAGTGATTTTGAGTTAAGTTTTACCTTACACTCGTGCTTGCGCTGGCAGGAGTCTGAGAGCATAACACTTGAGAATTACTTGTGGAGAATTAGTTCAAGGGGAGTATTACTTATGGAAAACCGTTTTAGTGTCTCTTTAAATGCACAAAATCTTAGCCTTATTGACACTAGTGGGAAAAAAACAACACTAATATCTCATAGCTTATAATAATCAAGTTTTAATGAGGTTAACCACAAGCTCAGTGTCTTTTCTGGGAAGTGCTGCTGGTCTCAGGACACTTTATTCTTCTGTCAACTTAACCAAAAAGCGATTTCATTGGTCCAGATTATGCCCATAGTCTTTCTTTATCTCCCTGAGACATTCCCCGTGCCCTTGCTTTGCCCTGTCTAACACCGCGGGTCAAAAGCGGCATCTTCAGGGCGTAACCTGGCCTCGCTGTGCGCGCGCGGGTATGTGTCAGCGATCCATCCCCATCCCCAAAGCCATCCTGCACCACCGGCGGCAGCAGCTCCTCTCTCTCTCTCTTTCCTCTCTAATTACAACAGACTTTTGCGCCATATTCGTCCCTAATAATCGTTGTTTTCTCCTCGACATTGTTCCTCTCTCCTGCTGCCTTTCAACTCTCCCATCTCCTCCTCCTCCTCCTCTTCTCCCCATCTCCCAGCATCATCTCTCCGGCTATATTTAGCGGCTAGACTCTGGGCCTTGGCGCCAGACCGTTTAAGAGCTGTCAAAGTCCCTCATATTCCCCCTTGTCACATGGAGGAGCCGGCGACCAGCAGCCTGCGCGCCCTCCTCCTCCTCCTCTCTCCTCTTTCTTTCTTCCTCTCGCAAAGATCTGATGGCTTCAAAGATCGTGTGTGTGAAAGCCAGCCGTCTCACTCTCTCTCTCTCTCTGTCCAGGCGGCGCGTGAGTGGATACGGTTACCTGACTGACAGCGGTGACGCGCGGAGACTCGTGTTTTTTTTTTTTTTTGGATACTTGTGTTTGCTTTGCGCGCCGCTGGAGGTGTGCTGGAGCGGGGTTGGAGGGAAAAAGGTTAAAAAGGCCTGGTGGGGGCGCTATCAGGAGGCACGCAGGCAGGGCAGGGGGACGAAGAGGAGACGGGTACAAGTTTTTTATCTTTGGAGTTGTTCCAAGACATGTTGGCTACTGAATATTACTGGGCTTTTACGCATCACTGTAACTAAGGGCAGTAAAAAAGAAACTAAATATAATTATTAAAGCTTTTATTTTGAAGGACAAGTAGTTAAAATATTAAAGTAAATATAATTTAAAAGCAATGGACTCATAAGGCTTTTAATCGGGGTTATTCATAAACAGTTCGGCTACAACCAGTTTAATCCAACAGTGGCTACAAACTGTTATTGGAGACTTATTTGAGGTGATGGCGATATTTTGATAGGTCTATAACACTATATAAACAGCCCATTGTAATAATTTATCACTGCAACTGCAACTTTGTTAAAGCTCCTTAAAAACAACTAGTGCTGTACAGGGTAAAAATATAAAATAGAAATAAAAGCTAAATTAAGAATACAATACAAATCCATCCAACAGATGAAAACATAATAAGTACAGTCAGATAAAAGGCAAATGAAAACAGGTGGGTTTTAAGAAGAAAAACTTGAAAACAGCTACAGAAGAAGCCTGAGCAAAGGCATGCACTGTAAAAAAAAAAAAAAAAAAAAAAAAAATCTGTAAAATTCTTGGTAAAACACTGGCAGCTGTGATTACCATAGAAAATAAAAACTTAATTTTCCCAGTACAGTTCCATAAAACTACACATTTTTATGATGATCAGAGACAATGAGACATAACAGAAAAACAAATTTCATTTAAGGTAAAAGTTTTATTGTGTCACATTTTTGGTAAAATTACGGTAACCATAGCTTTTACTGTAAATTTTACAGTTTTGTTTTACTGTGCATTCTTTTGAACATGAGACAGTCTGCACCTGTTTCCAAGTCTCTTCTTCTTAAAACCATTTATTCCCATTGGACTTTGACAGTCTGAGTTGTTGACATTTTCTGACTGTACTTATTATGTTTTTATCTATTTTATAGGTTTGATTTGTATTTTTAAGTTCGATTTTATTTCTGTTTTGTCCTGTTTTTGCCGTGTAAAGCATTGTTTTTAAAGTGCTTTCAAATGAAGTTGTAGTTGTAGTTGCTGTGGTATTTTTAATTTATTTTTATTTATTTATATTTAGCGCAGCTCATTCCACAGTTTTGGTGCTGCTCGGTCCCCTCTGAGCTTATATGGTTAGTTTTTGGTAGACTCAGGACCTCACCTGCAGAGACCGAGGGGGAGTGTTAGGATGCAGGCGCTCAGAGAGGTGCAGCAGGGGCAGCACCATTAAGACATTAAAGAAGTTTAAAGTGGATCCTAAAGTGCACAGGCAGTAATGCGCTCATGTTTGCGTGTGCCAAGTTAAAAGACGCTGCAGCTGAGAGAGAGAGAGAGACCATATAGTTATCAGTATAGTTCCCAGTGAATGAATGTGAGAGTGAATGGTTGTCTGTGTATGTTTTTGGGATCCCGGGTCCACTGGGGGCAGGAAGGTCCAGCAGGGGGCCGCCTGAGGTCGTCTACAGGAGGCGCACCACAAGAAACTGAGTTGGAAATGAAGTAGAGTCATATACCTGTGTCAAAATCTTACTTTGAAGCATCTTTTAGCCAACAGTCTGTGTTTTTGTTACATTTTCTATGGACATTTTTGGAGAAAAACATGACATCGTCTTTTGAATAGAGTGAAGTTTTATTGTTGGGGTTTTTCCGATATTTAAGGGGGACTTTGGGAACAGCTGGCCTATAGCATGAGCAGTTTACACATCGTATTAAAAGACAAAATTTATTCATAGATAATTATGTGTCCTAATAGTGAAGAACTTAGGTGAACTCAGACCTAAGTTTTATAATAAATGTTGTATACGCACAGATAAACTGCGATGGATCTCATCTCAGTGTCCATTATTCTAATTAAGATATAGGCCTAACCATAATTAAACAATGAACAAGCCTATAACGCCCTTAATTACCACGACAAGTAAAGAGTTTTAATTACGAGTCAATAAAATTAATTATCTTAAAATATAGATTATTAAAAAAATCCAACATCAGCACTTGGGAGCAGGTATTATTCTGTCAACACAAGGCTTCCAGACTATTTTGCTTTAAAGAGGACCCCAAAATTATCCAAAGAGAGATCGCTGTAAGCTGTAAATTGATACAACATTTATACACAAGAACGTATCCCACACATTTATCACGAACGTCCACATTTACGCGCGCCGCACCTTTACGCACCTTACGTCTCTGTGTGTGGTAACAGGTGAACGCGCAGTGTGGGCCTCTTTTTTGTGGCCTTCTCTTCTCTCTCAGCAAACTCCACTCGTGTAATAATAATAATTCCCTTTATCTACAAGAATAGGGACAGTTTTATTGTGGTCGTAAAAGTTTTGGATGCAAGGAAGACATAAAAAAGCCAATAATAGCGAATATCTGGAGTGGGCTCAATATGGCTTACAATGTGATTATTTCGGCAGTTTTTTTAAATAATTTCTCACTTTAAAAAAATGTAAATTGCGATTGAAATAAAAAGTAAACCCGATTTGTAAAACGTATAGAAGTAAAATACGTTGTTACACTAGCCTTATATCCAACTAAAACGTTTTTTTTTTCTTTTTAACAGAGAGGGGTGCATCCTGCGCTGTATATTCCTTCCTAACCTTGAAACACTAGCTTTTTATTATCTTTCATCTGGATGTATTTATTTTCTATGTTTTAATTTTGTGTGTGTGTGTGTGTGTGTGCGCTTTTTCTTCCCTCCTCTCCTCGTCCATAACTGCGGGGATGTCTTTGTGTTTTCTTTTTGACGCAGATCTTGTGTTGACAGCGCGCAAATTGGATTAGCAGCTGCAGAGTAGAGGGAAGAAGACGCAGACAGACAGTGGATCATTTTATTAGGAACAGAAAAAAAAAAAAAAAAAAAAAGGCTGTACCTGCTGAAAACACGAGGATTTTACCGACTACAGGACGCGACACGGGACAAAAATACAAAAATTAGGAGAGAGGTGACGCAAGCATTAACTTTTATTACCAAAAGATAAAATCAAGTTATAATATTAATATGAGAGGATGTGGATGATTTTGCGTTTTAGATGTGAAAAGTGTAGGCTAATTAATAAATGTGAGCTAATTTAGCATATAGCTGTCTAAATGCTATTGGCAAAAAACAATTAGCATATTGGCTAGTTAACGTTATACATCAATAACCGGCAAGAGAGGAACTTTTTTTGACAAATAGATACAAACTGACAGTAATTTGAAGGAGAGAGCATTTGGATAAATTTCTTTGGGTTTTAGAAGTCAAAAGTGTAGGCTAATTTAAGAAAGAAGGTAATTAATGTGAGCTAATTTAACATTCAGACTGAAAACAATTAGCAAGTTAGCTAATTTTAGGCCCGAGGCTAAACCATGTCAGACTCAACTTACCTGCATTTTTTTTAGATTGTGAAGTTTCAATACAAGTTAAAATAATGAAAACATAACTGGAAATAAACCATACAAATTAGATTTTTGTTATTTTTATTATTGTTATAGAATTAGAAACCCAATAGCAACATTAGCCAGAATAGTTGGAAACTGATGTAGGCTAATGCATGCAACGTAGGCCTACATACAGTACATTTGATTACAGTATAAATGTAAAATGTTTGGCCACTGAATATACATAATAATAGTAAAAATTAATAATAAAATGAAAGCACCTTTATAACAACTAAGGATATAGCCTATAATAGCCATATGTAATAACCATAGCTATCTTTTTCACAAGCCATAGTGCATCAAATCCAAGTAACAAAAAAGCTTCTGAAATATGTAAAATTTTCTGTCATGTCACTGAAAGTAGGCCTACATGAAGCCAGGGCTTAGGTTTTAAATATGAAGAGACTTTATTCATAAAAACAATGACACGGTGAATAAATATTGTGGCAAAAGTTATAAGACAGATGTTTCTTTTGCTTTTCTATTGGTTTAAATGGGAGCATAGTCTGTTAATATACTGGGAGAGTTTTTACAGATATGGGACATGGGACAAGGAGCCTAAAACTGGGACTCATTAAATAGGGACATCTGGTCTCCCAACAGTAACTTACAAGACTAAAGTTGGCTAAATAAAAGATATATTCAACCACCTTTTGGCTGTGTTTCCTAAACAATGGGTTGGGGACGCAAGTGTGGTCAGTGCAGATTTATATTTGGGTACTCCTGCCGTCCAAAGACATGCTTGTGAATGGGTGACTTTAAAATTGCCCCTAGTGAATGAATGTGAGAGTGAATGGTTGTGTCCAGAATCTACCTCGCCTGAAGCCCAAAGTTACTGGGATAGGCTCCGGTATCCATGACCCCTAATGAAAATAAGTGGAAGAAGATGAATAAATGATTAGTGGCCTTCATTTTACCAGTAAAAGTGCGAATGTGGAAATTAATTTTAACCATTTTATAGTCTTCAGCTGGATGTAAAAGCAGCTAAATGCTTTCTGACAGCTGACTCTGATCTGTGCTCTTCTTCTTCAGGATGAGTACGGATCCGACACAGAAGCTGCTCCAGTCTCGGTCCCGTGCCGTCCCGGAGTGCGCCACACAGAGCCGGAGCAGCGACGGAGGGGCAGTGGGTCCCATCGGCAGCACCTCTGGAACAACTGGACCTCAGCAGCTGCAGAGTCAGGGATCAGAGGAGGCGGGGGTTTGTCCTTTCAGCAGGATTTCAGCTGAACTCAATGGTACGAGAAATGTGCACAATCACAATAACACAGGTGAGTAAAGTGACTTGCCCAAGGACACAACGGAAGTATGCAGTGCAGTATCATTTGGAGTCATTTATTTTTCCACAATGTAATGTCAATAAAATTAAATATGCAATAAAGTATTTTTAAAAGTCACTGTTGTCGATGAATCTGCTGCTGCCTGTTTGCGTACGGAAGGCTGACAAACCTCTCAAAATACACAGAAATAAAAGTACACAGCAAAATTACTACTTCAGTTTTTTTCTGTGAAGACTCTCACTCATCCAGGCAAACTGAATCACAATAAAAGGTTGAAAAGAAGTCATCTGGACTTGGTTTTTCATAGTAGTAATAATAATAATAATGGATTGGATTTATATTGCGCTTTACAAGCTTCTCAAGATAGCTTTCTCATTTCTGAAATTGAACTGGTAAGAGTTGGTTTCAGTGCTCCCAGGAAGGAGGAGCTTTAGACCTGAAACTAAATTCTATTGGCTCAGGAGACTTTAAAGCAGCTCAGTGGTTTCGGGTTTTTAGGGTTGACATTAAATTTTGCTCACTGGCCAGTTACTAGCCAGAATTTAATTACGTCTCGTTTATTTTATCATATTTAATTGCATACAAGAAGACAAGGATTTATCAAATATATGGGAAACAGGTTTACCTAAATGTGAACTTTTTGCATATTTGCATCTTAATACATGTTTTTTGTTAGTTTTTTTCTCAGATCATTATGAATTACTCTAAATTACTAAATTAGGT
>CM036245.1:7253172-7416217 GCA_020698575.1 Bostrychus sinensis | reverse complement strand
TTCTCAGTCCTTACAATGGTTCCCTCTCGTGTTTCAGTTTGGTAAAGTCACTTGGTGCACAGTGACAAACAGCGTGGTGTATGGACACTAATTCTTCAAGCCCCTCCTGTGATTGTCTACAAAGTACAAGAAACCTCTATAACTATTCATACTGTCTATAATGGGAAATAATATGTTCTGAAGGAAAAAAACATTATCTAAAAGAACAACCGGTCATAAACCTAGTTGGACTCTAGTATAAGGTTGAAACACGATCCTGAGGTGACCCATATTAGAATTGTCTCTCTAATTAGTATTGGATGCTCATAATCTTCAGGCCATTATTCTGTACTGGAAATCACTGCATGCATCAGGAACACTTCAGAAGTCACCGTCTCTGAGCACAGTTTGGACAAATGCAAGTTACATCTGTATCATGTTAGTCTGGTGAGCCGACTTTCTTTTCGAAAGCAGGACAGTCTCGTTCCTCATTCGCAGTGAAGTGGTTCTCCTCAGTCGATTTTGAACTGGCCTATCACAGCCGTTTATCTGCAGTGCGTCTTATGAATATTGAAGCAAATTTAATAACCTCTCTGACCTGATTAACGGCATTTAGTGCTTTCCTTTGTGCTTTCCTTTGAAGAACCAACCTGGTGTCAGCTATGCCTTTATTTCTGAGATGTTGGTCATGGCAGAGCAGCCAATTAAGGCAGAGGAAACCTTTGTATGAATTTGAGGAGAAGAAAATAGAGTCGAGCTGAGCAAGAAATGTGACCTATACATGGAAGAACAACCAAAATTGCACAGTTTCTAAAATGCAGTAAAGAAGCTATTTGGGTTTGTAGAAATGACATTACCGTATTTTTCGCACTATAAAGCGCATCGGATTATAAGGCGCACCTTCAATGATGGCCTATTTTAAAACTGTTTTTCATATATAGGGCGCACCGCATTATAAGGCGTATAGAATAGAGCTACTGTAGTGGCTGGGATTGCGTTATGCATCCACTAGATGGAGCTGCGCTAAAGGGAAATGTCAATAAAAGTCAGATAAGTCAGTCAGTCAAACTTTATTAATAGAATACACCAGCGTTCTTAAACTCCATTGTTAGACGCTGGATCCATAAACACGCCTATGGCACACATGAACAGCTGGGACTGAATTCCCTTTACCGTTTTTACCGCTGTCACTTCGGCGACGCCCCCTGAATACGGTACCATAATTAACCAACTTGATCCATTATAAGCGCATCGATATAAGGCGCACGGGTGATTGGGCTGTCCGGTTTTGAGAAATTAAAGGCTTTTAGGTGCACCTTATAATGCGCAAAATACGGTACATGTAAATTGATGTTGGCACATATAACTAATCTTTTTTTTTTTTTGTTCTTTTCTTCAGGTAAATGAGGTTTGCACTAAATGTCCCTGTGGCTTTGGAGAAGAGGTCACAAACAAGAAACCAAAGATACCGAAGATCTTCTTTGGGACTCGCACTCACAAACAGATCAAGCAGATTGCCCACGAGCTGAAGCGAACGCTGTACTCCTCTGTGCCCATGACCATTTTATCGAGCAGAGACCATTCCTGCGTCAACCCCGATGTGGCTCCACACTCAAACCGCAACGAACGCTGCAAAGACCTGAGAGAGGGCAAAGAGGTGAGTGTACAGTCGGGACACTCCCAGCTTTGGTAGAAGCAGACAAGAGCACTGACTTGGTCTTATGTCATATGTTTGTTATCAAGGCCTGGAAAAACACACTTAACCCTCAGCCCCTCCTTTTAAAAAAATCATGTTCTTCCTCTTAAAGCCCTTTTCAGGTAACTTTTTTTATTTTATTATTTTATATTTTTAAACTCTGTCCTTATCATAGAAAATAAAAGTGAATTAATTTGAAAAATTTTAATCCCTTAAATGCTGGCTTGTTTACATAATTCCCTCATGTTTGTAAATAAAACATGTGGATACCGGACTGATTAGCCCTAACACTGATTTTAATACATTTTTACTTTTTCTGCTATTACAAAAAAATCTTCCTATAAAAGCCCAACGAGGCTGGGCTACACTCACTGTTGTATAATGTGAAATATAAGGACATTATTCCCCACAATGCAATGAGAAAATGTTGGATCTGGTGGTGATTTTTTTTTTTGTGTGTGTGTATTTTTTAGCCTCTGACTGACAGCGTTACAGAGGAAATAACATAATTTAACATTTCTGTGTTGTAATGGAAGTAGAGTGAAAATAAGTGATTTTAATGTGAGTCAATGGGACCGAAAAGGGCTTGAAGAGGAAGAGTGAGTTTTTTTATCTAGACATTTTTAGATTTTAGAATATTTTTTCAGTTGTGATGCTGAAAGTCTAAAATTCATTTATTAATGAACAAATTTGTCAAATCTCATCACCTTAACATAGGAAATGCCAAAATTAGGGCAAAAAATAAATTTGAAAAACGCTAAAAAGGATCCAGTGGGCCCTGAGGGTTAACAAGGCTTCTCCAAATTCCAAAGCTCCTCTCAGTGCAAGTGTGTGTACTAATACTGTACTGTGTATCAAATACTTCTAACAAAAGTGTTATTGGGACATGAACTCATTTAGATATTGTACAGCTTGATGATACCACTCCACCACCTTTCACCTTTGTGTAGCCTCCCTTTGTTGTGTCCTTGTAATCCAACCCCGCCATTAACTGTAAGCGATTATACCTCTACAATATCCACAGTTGGTCCAGCAGCCCTTTTTCCACACACTTAAATGTCAAACCCCATTGAAAACCCTTTCTTTGGGGACATGAGACACTTGTAGCCCCCACAGTGTCCTAAAGCCCAGGCGCCTACTGTAATAAGGACAATTACCCTGTCGTTTCAGGTGTGTGGGACCGACACAAGCGTTTCACTTTGTAATGGGGGAAGCTGGCCCTGTGTTAACCCCACATTAGAGAAAAGGGTGCGGGATCGTGTATTTAAAATGCTCAGGGGGAAGTTTGGTCAGGTTACCGTCGTATGTGGTCCAACAGCGATTTATCCTGAGAAGAGAGCGGCATCCATCTTTTCAACGAAGCTTAAAGTGGACAGAAATGTATCTTGTCTAGCAAAAGAGTTTATAAAATGAATGTACTGGTAGCAGAGATAGCCAGACTTTCCCCTCCCTGGACACTTCCTCTTTTTGTACTGGTACTGAACGGTTTTTCAGGCCAGTGTTTCTCAAACTGTGGTACTCAAGTCTTTTGCAGTTCAAGTCCTGATTTAGTTTAATTTAGAGCTTGGTTTAGTCCTTGATTTGTGCTTGTTTAATCCTGGTTTTGTCCTGGTTTAGACCTGGTTTAGTCCTTATTTTACCTGTTTATAGAAATGTCTTTTTCATAATTCCCTTTTTTTAGACCTGGGTTAGTTCAGATATTAGCCCATTAAAGCTATAGTACTTTTTCATTAAAGGGGCGATATCCTGCAAAATTGACTTTTTTGAGCTTTCTCCTATGTTATAATGTTGTTCCCTCATCAAAAACATACCTAAATTTGTGTTTTGTTTCACTCGCACCTGTATTTTCTGGTGTTAAGTTTTTGAGGCCTCAGAACGCTCCATCCCGTGAACCTCTGCCCACTCCAGGATGCACTGAAAAATCACCAAGCCCTCTACATCCAGTCTGCTCTCATTCATTTATCCAAAAAACTGTGTACAGCTCTATTTCCACAGTTTCCTCCCAGACATTTTTCATTTTGGAGTAAAATGGCATCACACAAAAAGTTTTAGGAAGTGAAGTTCCTTTTATTTTTTAAATTATCTTCAAAAGAGGCAACACTCTCCACTCTGCTGGTCTCTTCACCGGTTTCTTTATTGCGCCAGTAGAGTACTATTAAAAACGTCCTTTTTGGTCACATAATGTTTTTAAAGGCTGTAAAATGTGCTTCTGTTCTAAAGGTGGCCAAAATTGTTTTAAAAGCATTATATAGGACCTTTAAAGATGTTCGTTGGAAAGCCAAATATTTTCTGAGGTGGTACTTACTGTGAAAAGTTTACACTATTTAAAAATTCTGTTTTGACTGACGTGGTGCACTTTGTTCACCTGTACCATTTTACACATTATCTCTTCACAAGTGTCTCAGTGGCCTGTAATCCCTGGACTCACCTTACACTCCACAGACAGGGCTCAGAACATCATTTTGAAGGGTTTATCTGTGATTATTATTGTGTGTAAAGGTCATAGAGTCTGCTGTACAATGCCGTGTCACCCGAAGGTGTTGCGTTGAGAGGGTGGGCCGAACAGCAGGCACCTCCGCTGACAGGCTAATCGTGCTGCGTACATCAGATACAGGGGTTTATAATGGGAGGGAGACATGCAGCGGATAAGTGTCAGGGCAGGAGGACAATGGACCGGGACAGCTATAGGACTAAAGAATACAGGATCAGGGTTTCCCAAAGAGATTTACAGTCAAGAGGCCCAGCCCTTCAGCTTTCTATTGCTGTACAGATAATCTCAAGTGGTTAACATAACAAGGACTTTAGTGGCAAACTCCAGATTTGCCCTGTCCAAAGCAGAACGGATTTTAATATTTTCATGCAGAGCGTCTGACGGGAATAAACAGAAAATTAATGAATGAATAAAACATTTAATTTGATGGCAGCCACACATCTGAATAAATAATTTAAATTGTAGTAATAAAGATAAGTAAATTAGGTTCATTGGCACATTTCAGCAAGCTGTCTGAGCATAAAAGGAGCATTTTAAAAGGCAGACTCTCTATTTTTAATATTGACTTTATTACTTTTTATGAGCCAAAATCTGATAACAGAACATTTCTCTACACAGTGTGATATAAGGTGAGATGAGAAAGAAAAAAGTAAGTTGGGAATTGTGTTGCAACATCAGAATTAAGAACAGCAAGTCCGTTATAGAATGGAGCTCAACAGTGACCACCCACCCTCGGTTCCAGAAGTAAATTTCCCATTCATTTGCCGTATTGACTTTTTGAAAAATGCTTATATTAAGAGTTTAAAAGCTTGATGAGGGCAAATCAGCTCTGTGGTAACGCCCGACAATAACATGATTAATTTATATCAAAATGATTAATTAAAACTTGAAAATTCAGCAAAATGCATTTGCAACGTTGCCTTTAGACAAGTTTCAGATAAGTATTCATAACAAAAGGAATCATTTTATGGTCATGGGTTACCACAGAGCTCATTAGCCTCCCTCGAGCTGTTGGCCTTTTAATATACAGATTTTTGAAAAGTCAGTGGAAAAAATCAATTAGAATTATACTTCTGGATCTGCAAGGTGGACAGTCACTGTTCCATAATGCACATGTATTTTTACAAGAATTGCACAAAGGACTAAAGAAATATTGCCAAGATGAAATGAAAGTGATTTGCATATCAGAAGTGTCCATTGTAGAGTGTGACAGCAGCAGGAAGGAAAAACCTGTGGGTTATTCTTTCGCTGATGAGATTAAAATTATTAGCATTATGTTGTGTACATTTAAAATCCTACTGGTTTCACGCACCTCAATCCCAACTTTGATCTAAATTACAAATATTGCTCCATTATTGTTGAGCCGAAACACCAAAATAAGATACTGGTATCTCAAGTGTCATCACTATTTCCTCTCTAAACTTGCCTTCTCTGTCATAGGGCTACTCGTGTCGATACTACCACAACGTTCAGAAGATGCGGGACCAGTCGACCCTCCAGTTCGTCCACGGCCTGCACAAGGCCTGGGACATCGAGGAGCTGGTGTCTCTGGGCAAGAGGATTCGAGCCTGTTCGTACTACGCCGCGCGAGAACTGATGCAAAGCGCCAACATTGTCTTCTGTCCCTACAACTACCTGCTGGACCCACTCATCAGAGAGAGTGTGAGTGGAACTAGTAGAGGGGATTTTATAGAATATCGATAAAGGAGAAGACAGGAGCAGAGCTGGAGATTTTTCTGTTCTCTTTGTTCATGACGAGGATGGATAGGATTAGGAATGAGTCCATCAGAGGGACAGCTCATGAGAGATGTTTTGGAGATAAAGTTTCCAGATTGAGATGATTTGGACATGTACAGAGGAGGGACAATAAATATATGGGTAGAATGATGAGGCTGAGGTTAGAGCTATGAGGAAACAGGAGTCCTAGAGGTGACCAAAGAGGAGATTTATGGATGTAGTCAAAGACGACATGAAGTTAGTCTGTGTGAGAGAAGAGGATGCAGAGGATAGGGTTAGATGGAGTCAGAAGATTCACTGTGAACTTGTTTGAAATGAAAAAAAGAAAAGGATTGAAATTTTAGACATTGGGAACACTAGTGGCTTTAACAACTGGTGTAAAGTTAAACAAAGTGCACAACAACCTCCCGTTTCTGATACCAATGAAAACACAAATGATGGCATATACCCGTCATTGGCAGTAAATATTGTATATAAAAAGATACAATGTCTTTGTCTTTTATTCAGATGGAGATCGACCTGAGTAGAGAGATCCTGGTTCTGGATGAGGCCCACAACATCGAAGACTGTGCGAGAGAGTGCGCCAGTTACACTTTGAGTCTACAGAGTTTGCATCTGTGCAGAGATGAGCTGGAGTCTATGATCAGTGTCAATATAAGACGCGCTCAGCATGAACCTCTGAGGGGCTTCTGCTACAGCCTCATCAAGTATGAGCGCCGGTTTAGACTTAAAAATCACAAATCCAATGTTGTTTTTTGTGGTGCTATCAAAACTCTTTTTGTCCTCGTTGTAGCTGGATCCAGGAAAGTCAGAGCCTGATGTCGGAGCGAGGATATGAGAGCGCAAGTAAAGTGTGGAACGGGAGAGAAGTAGTCGACATCTTTAGGACCCTGGGAATAACACCAGACACATTTGCAATGCTGAAGGTACAGTACTCTTGTGTCAGGGCTCAACATTAACTGGTCTCTTAATTTAAGACCTATAGTACATTTTAATGTTCTTTTATTTGTAAAGCTCACCAAACTTAAATCAGTTGGGTCATAGTTAAAAAAGGAACAAGTTAGATTTTGTGTTATATTCTGGGATTTCTTATTTCAACAGCAAAACCTGGCATCCGTGATGGAGAAGGAGGAGCGAGTTATCGACGACGTGGTGGAGCTGCCCACCATCAGCTCTGCCTCCTCCATCGTCCTCAAGAGCCTCTTCATGGTCCTGGACTTTCTCTACAGAGGCAACAGCAGGTCAGAAATAGCCTGGGGAGCCAACCTCTACTACTTTCTTTTTGAAAGAAGGAGAGGCTGGTTCCTCTCTTGGAGGGAAGCGTCTCTCTTCAGACGATTTGGAACTGGCCTATCACAGCCATTTATCTGCAGATAACCAGGGTAGCTCTGGCTACCGAGCAAAATTTATAACTTCTCTGACCTGATTAACGGTGTTTCCTTTGTCAAAGTTCAGTCCTCTGTGTGTCTTTTTTTTTTTTTTTTTTTTGTCCTGTTTCGTTCTTAAGAACAGTAAAGTTCTGCTGATGTCTGACGTGATGACCACAGTCAAACAAACAAGTCCTTGTACAACTGGCTTCTGCTGCTGCCTCCATGCAGAGCTGCTCATAATACACCATAGTCTGGTGTTTTCTGGCAAAACCAGCAAGCCGCCATGTTTGTTTGGGTCAGCGGTGCACTGCTTACATCCCACCCTTTGTTTCTCTGATCGGTTACGCCGCCTGTGATTGTTCTGCCCATAGATACAAAATTTAAGCGAAGAGCTACCAGACTTTTTTGTATAGAAAAGGAAAAGAGGTTGTCTGGCCGGCCAAGCCAGGTCAGAAATCTGCTAAACCATCTTTTTTCAAATAAGAGACAGGTCAGTCCATTAAATTCAGCTGGTAAACAGTTCACTCCTCTGTTAGTTTTTTAGTTATGCACCATACATTTAGGCTGTGATATTTTGAAAATACAACTGTATTCAAATGTTAAGTAGTACAGGACAGCAAAACAAATACTGCGGCACAGTATAGCTCAGTTGGTAGATCTGCGGCGCACATACAGGCCAACTGTAGCCTGCCTCAGTGTCGTGGTGCTGATTCCTGAGGCTTGCTTCATTCATATTGTAGGGAAGACTTTTATGGACATTACTAAAATATAGCTATACCAGGCTGCAGTATGCTGCTATACTCACTCCATACTTGTGCCAAAATGTTCTCTGTTCTCTGCCTTAGAAAAGCACAGTAATTGAAGTCTGATGAAATAATCTGTAATTTTACTCTATGTATTCCAGGTTTGCAGATGACTACCGCGTGGCCTTACAGAAGAGCTACGCCTGGACGAACCAGGCCCCTCCGGACGTCCCAGATGCAAATGGTTTTATCGTGAGGAGACAGAGACAGAGAAGTGTCCGAGTGAAGACTGAAGTGCTGACTCTGAGCTTCTGGTGTCTCAACCCTGCTGTGGTGAGAGGTTAGACAGGGCAGGACTGACAGGAGGAGGTCACTGTCAGCTAAATTATCTTATTTTTTTCCAAGGCCTTCTCTGATTTGGGCGACACGGTCCACAGCATCGTGCTGACGTCAGGAACACTGTCTCCCATGGGCTCCTTCTCGTCCGAGCTCGGGGTTAAATTCACCATTCAGCTGGAGGCCAACCATGTCATCAACAAGTCACAGGCAAGTACAAAAACATCATCCTGTTTAACCTTTTTGATTGAATAAAAGTGGGGGAAAAAAGCTGTGGTGGGGTCTGAATGGAATGAAAGAAAATAAAAATTAGTAGTGGCGCTTTATTAGCTATGGATCATTTGCTTAATAAATAGGCTGATTAAATAACTCACTCGAGAACAATAACTTACATAAAGACTGCTAGTATATGCTTCTCAATGCCTAATTAAATATTTAAAGTTTATTTAAACCATGTTGTCTCTTCATAATTTTTCTAGGCTTTGACCTTTACTGTATTCCTGGTTCATTTTTCATTACCACTTTTGTCCAGTAGATGTCACTCATGTGTGTCAAATTGTATTGAAGTAATGCATGTCTTCTGTCTAGGGTGACCAGACGTCCCTATTTATCGGGGCACTGCCACTTTTAGGTGTTCTTGTCCCATGTACTAAGACATATCTGTAAAAACACTCATATGCCCCAGTTGTCTCCAGTTTATCTAGTAGAAACACATGGGAAACTAAAAACACATTTGTCTAAAGACTTTTGTCACAAAATTTATTTACCACATAATTATTTTTCTGAATAAATGTATGTACTAAGAATTACATGATTAAAAATTTGGGATTTTGAAACTATTTTTGTTGCTTTCTGAGATCAAATGCACTGTGATTTCTAAAAAAAAAAAAAAAAAAAGTCCCAGCCTACAGGCTTCCCACACAAACTTGAAAAGCTGGAAACTTACAGAATATGTTTTTAAATCACAGAGCTTATGTTGAAGTTAATTAAAATGCCTGAATGTCATGAAAATAATGTATAATGAACTGGTTGAATGATCAGGTTTTAGTATAAAATGTCTGAACATAATTGTTTTTAATTACTTATGTAAAGAGTATTATGTCCTCCTTCTTTTTGTAATAGTTCATAAAACCCTTTGAAGTGTAAGTTTTGTACCTCAGGCTCCTAGGTTAATAAATATGATATGAATATTGTAACAATTTGACCCAAAGAGATACAGTATATTATGTTATTGTTCGTCTCATTAAGACTCCTTCTCTCCAGGTATGGGTGGGTACGGTTGGAGCCGGACCCCAGGGCAGGAAGCTCTGTGCCACGTTCCAGCACACGGAGACCTACACCTTTCAGGACGAAGTGGGGGAACTGCTGCTGCACGTCTGCCAGGCCGTTTCCAAGGGAGTCCTCTGCTTCCTGTCCTCATACAAGGTAAATTTGCCAGGTTTGGAGAAGAGGACAGGAGCAGTGACACAGGAGTAGGGCTGTACATTCCTGGCATAGGTGGCAGCACACACCATGTATCTCCATAGATAACAAAGATGGAGGAACAGAGTGTTGAGTCAGGAGTTGACCCTGTGCTTTGTTCAAAACGTGTCATCATGTATCTTATTGTCAGGTTGTCAGCGATACCCAGCCCTATAGAGCCAAGTGTTATATGTCTTAGCTGATGGGGTCTACAACTTCCAAAACATCTCTTAGTTACAAGTGTGTTTTCTTCAGAAGGGATTTATTTTGACATATGACTGATTTTAATTTTGTTCCTCATTTATATAACCCCAGAACTTAGCACTTAGCCCAGTACAAGCTTCTCAGTGTAGTAGTAGTCCTAATTTAGTTTAATTAAAAGCCAGTTTTTCCTTGGATTTTGCCCTGCATTCATCCTGGTTTAGTCTTAATCCTGACCCTGGTTTAGTCCTTTCTTTGTTCTAAGACAGCGATGCATTTTCAGTGTTAATCCTCTGGTTTAGGTCTGGGTTTTGGTCACTTAACGATGGCACTTGGAAAGTTTGAGAACCAGTGCTCTATGCATTTTCCCAGTCTCCATTTGAAACAGTTTTTTGCTCTGTTGCTCCTGTCTGCTTCTCCAAAACTAGGACTGTGCTTGCAACTAAATCAGCTTCAAAAGTACCTAATAGAAACACATTTACAAAAATGCTGAACTTTCCTATTCTGTAAGGAACCACTTGGAGGTACTAGAGACCACACATTCCAACCCTCTCATGTTTTTTCAAATACATTTTTTATCACCTTTTCTCACCAAACAACAGCACCTTTCTTCTCCACACTACACAGTTCACCTCTGAACCATCTGTCCTCAGTGTCATTTATTTTTAAACTGATTCTCGTTGGATCAATGCAGCCACTTGTTCAGGTTTTGTCTCTTTGAAGCTGATCCTGTTTCACTTAATGAGAGCTCTCACACTCCACTCATACACACTTTGTTCCCCTTTGTATCTTATGGCTTTTCCTTGAATTATTAATGTCGGACAGTACTGGGTTGTCATATTAGTTTACTAAAGGCAGAGTGGATGTATCCTGTAATTTTGGATGGTATGCATTGTTCTATAGCAATTAGGAAAGTGTGTCTGTTAGTGCATTAGTTCACATTAGAACGCAATACGTATTGAAACCTACTTGTGACACATTGGTCATTGGAATACACCGGACCAACTAACCTAATAGTAGTAAAAATACTTGTTGTGATTAGGGCTGCAACAGCTACTTGGATTAATTAGTTATAATCGAGCATTAAAATAATTGTGAACTAATTTAGTAATTGATTAATTGCTATTTGGGGTAGACTTTGAAGCATGCTATGTGCTGAGGAGGAGGAGTTTACTACCAAGACAGAGTAGTAAAACTACAGAAATGGTGATAGAGAATGTACATTTTGTATTTTTGATGGTGTTATGAAAAATGATGATATTGTTTTATAGTATTATCCAATTTTTTAAAACAGGAACTTAAAAACACAAGCTTTTAACCACTTGTCACCGTTAGGCAGGTCAACACGCTTTTAATTGCAATTCATCATCCGATTATTAAGCGATTAATCGTAAAAAATAATCATCAGAATAATCAATGATCAAAATAATCATTAGTTGCAGCCCTAGTTGTGATATACAAGCAAGTTTATTAAACCCATTATTTACTCATTTAGTTGTCAGAGACCGAGTGTATATTTTTAAACTAATCTTGGTCTCCTCAAGAACAGCAGCACATTTTACAACCTTTAAAAAACATGTGACAAAAATGTGACCGTTTTTAAAAAGTACTTTACTGATGCCATAAAGAAGACCAGCAGAGGGCAGCAGAGTGTTGTAGTCTTTTGAACACAAAAAGCCTTTTTTTTTCTTTAACTTTTTGTATGTTGCCATTTTACTCCAAAATGAAAAATGTCTGTGAGGAATCAGTGGAAACAGAGCTGTACACAATTTTTTGCATAGTTGGATGAAATCAGACTGGATGTAGAGGGCTTGTTGATTGGTCAGTGCTTCCTGGAGTGGGCGGGGCATCATGGAACCTAGCATTCTGAGGCCTCAGAAACTCAGCACCAGAGAATACAGGATTACTCAAACAGGCATGAATAAAGCAAAACACAACTGTCTGTTTTTGTTGGGTGAACAACATTATAACATGGGAGAAACCTCAGAAATGCTCAAAAAGTACTATTTTTGAAAGTTTGGGGGGCTGGGAGACCTCAAATTGACTCCATTTTAAAAACTATAAAAGCACAAACAATTGAGACATTTTACCTGTAGTTTTTGTCTGGGGTGCCAACTTCACACAGGTGCCAGTAGGTGACAAAAGTGACATTTAACTGACTATTATTATAGATATGTGTGTTTTAAACATATAGCATACACTGAATTTGACAGAAAATACTTTTTATAAAAATGTATTAACCACATGGCTCTCTGTCATCTCTACACTTAAGTTTGATGTTGTTAATTGGAGTAATGATTTTGTTCAAGGGCTGCACGGTAATCTGTTCACAGTAGCTGCCCAAACTGTTAACAAACTCCTATTATGTATCTCATTTTATTTCACTTTGCTTTTTATCTGCCTCCTTAAAAAGCAACTATGCGCCATTGTATGTTTTTTCTTTATTATTGATAGCGCTGTTGGAGTCTCCTATCTCTCTCTGTCTGTAATGCATTAATATTTAATCTGTGTAGCTCTTAAAGATGAAGGGATCTGAAAACATTGGGATTAATTGGAGACAGTGGAGGCCAAGCTGGTGCCACCGTGTCTATGTGTTTGAGGCCAGGATAGAAATAGCACAGGGCATTTTGGGATATTTATGTTTTGTGAGTGGAGGTGGAGTCTGGAAAGGAGAAATGTAGTGAAGTGCATCTAAACGTATGGCAGAATTTTAAATTTGTACCATGTCAGAAAATAATCCATTTATCTACCCAATTGCAGGTAAATAGTTAAGTTACACAATAGTTAACATAGAAGATTAATGTATCCTCAATGCATATTATAAAATGAATATGGCTTATCTGCTGTTATCAACTTTGCTGCCTTCATGCAACAATTTCTTGCCATCTCTTCAGACTCAGCTCTCTTAAAGGGGCTATATTCTGCAAAAGTTTTTGAGCTTTCTACCATGTTTTAATGTTTCATCATCAAAAACACTCCAGGAAGCACTGACCGATCAAAAGCCCTCTACATCCAATCATTTATCCAAAAAATGGTGTACAGCTCTGTTTCCACTGATTCCTCACCAGTGTAGCCCCAAGTTCTTAAATCTATTAAATCTTATGGGCTGGTATTACAGTTTGTTCATCTTTAATTAAAAAAGGTCTTAGTGTAGTTGGTAATATATTCATCTTATTTATTTTGTATTGAGCTTTAAAATAAAACCCCTAAGTGTCAGTGAATTAAAAATATTTATTTAGTGTAAAATTATTGTTTATTTTACCGCAATCTTGAAATTAAAGTCTTATTAGATATTTTTTATTTTGTAGTTACATGACATCATACAAAAAGTTTAAGGACACGAAAAGATTTTTTTTTTCTCTGTTTCTGTTAAAAATACACACCAGAGCTGCACTCTGCTGCCCTCTGTTGGTTTCTTCGCCTGTTTCTTTGTCACCAGTACAGTACTTTTTGAAAATGTTTTCTTTTATAACGAGTGACAGTGCATGTGTGTAAAGGAGTGTCTCCACCTCTGCCACTAAAAGACCAGTGCCCAGAGCTGAGAGGAGGCGATGGATTATTTAAAAAAAAAACTGTTGTGGAAGTGAAAAGATGTCTGTGCTTTTAAAGAGACAAAGATGAGAGCTGTGAGGTGACGTCTCCTCTGTCTCTGGACCAGATCTGTGTCAAAGTCACAGCAGGGAACAACACCACAGATCACGCACTGTTCCTCTGGCACATCGCTCCTTTGGAAGGAGTGCAGGTCTTTGATGAAACCAAGAGGAACATGCTACACTGTGTTAATTATTTTGTCCTTTTCACTAAAGTACAGTTTATGTTTTTTTGAGAGTTTACAATGAAAACTTTATGCTGCTTCAGGAAGCTTCTTGTAGTCGAGCTACCAATTTTTCAAGTACAAGTCACTCTGGAGTTCTCAATTTTTGAGTCCAAGTCTGAGTCACAAAAGACCTGTCCGAGTCGAGTCATCCGAGTCTGAGAGTCTTCTTGAGTTGAGGTGCAAGACAAAGTCAAGCAGGGCTGTGCGATTAATCTAATTAATTTGATTAATTTGAGTTTTTAATTTTGGACGATGTCAAAAATAGCCCTATTGTGAAATCAAATTTAGCTGAAATTAGCGTCCTTCAAGCTCTGCACCGTTTCCTGCGATGTGGCTGATGCTGCTGCTAGCTCCAGAGGAGTGTAAATACCAACTGTGAAGACTTTGCACACGCTAAAAACACTAATGAACTCAGAGAAAGGAGTCAGGAGGAGAAAACCGTGTACTGTGATGTGTAGCAGCAGTCTTTGTTTATGTTTGATAATTACCCACATGCTCTGGAGTTAGTGTCTTTTCACAGGCCTCATATGTACAGTAGATTGTATAAAAAATTATTATAGGCCTGGTCTTCAGAAGCAGAGAGGAATAAAAGTAAAAGACAATTATGTCATTGTTAAAGTAATGCACTTTGCTACTGCCTTGCTGTTTTTTTTCTACAGACATTTAGAACATACACTACACATACACTATTTACTGTTTCCAAAAGTATTAGCTTACCTGCAGCTTAAGTGACATCCCATGCTTAATTCATAGGGTTCAATATGATGTCGGCTCTATGTCAGTCATCAACGTGTCTGACATTCTCATCCATGCCTTTATGGACCGTGCTTTGTGCTCTGGTGCAGTCATGTTGGAACAGGAAGTGCCCATCCCCAAACTGTTCCCACAAAGTTTGGAGCATGGAATTGTCCAAAATCTCTTGGTGCTGAAGCATTCAGAGTTCCTTTCACTGGAACTAAGCGGCCAAGCTTAACAACCCCACACCATAATCCACATTCAGTTATTTGATGGGTGAGTGAATACTTTTGGAAATATACTGTATATACCTAAAATGAAAATATATATATAACTATGCAATAATCTCTTTTATAAGTAAAATCCTCCATTAACATATATTTTTAATGCTGACAAGAGAAAGAAATGTATCAAAATTATGAATCGGCTAAGAATTGGGGGGGAAAAAATTTTTTTTAGCCATGTCACCCAGCCCCTAGAGTCAAGTCTAAGCCGCTTAAAAAATTGTCCGGCTCCAGTCCAAATCAGTTCAAGTACGAGTTATTACCACAAAAAGACAGAGGCCAAGTCCAAGTCACCCAAAAAAGTCCAAATGAAGTGAAGGCACCTCAAAGTCCAAGTTGAGTCTCCTGTATTTGTCTACTATTTTTTGTATACTTTTAAAAAATAGAGTAGTAGAACAATACTGTGCCAGAAAATACAGGATTACTCAAACAAGAGTGAATGAAACGCAAACGAAAACGAAATTTTAAAATTTGAATAAAATAAAAAACAGACTTTCATAGCCAATATTTGATTCACAATAGAGCATAGCTAACATAACAAATGTTTACACTGAGATATTTTACATTTCAAATTTGACGCCTGCTACAGGTCTCACAATAGCTGGGACAGGGGCAGGTTTTTACCATGGGGTAGCATCTCCTCTTCTCAGAACAGTTTGAAGACATCGAGGTTATGAGTTTCTGGAGTTTTGGTGTTTAAACCCATTCTTGCCTGATACAGGTTTCCATCTGCTGTACTTTTAGATTCCATTCACTCAACAAATATTGCATGCTGCCATTATGTCCTTGGGCAAGACACTGTACCCACTCGCCTACAGTGTCTGTGACATTGGTGTATGAATGTGGGAGTGTGTCTTTGGTGGTAGTATTAGAGGCCATAGGAATACTATTATTAGTATTAGTTACTTGCAGGGTTCACACTGGGATTTTAGTTTTGCAGTAACCTATTTTACAACAGAACATATAATAATAGTATCAAAGTATGGCACCTCCGATACTACCTACAGCAGCCACATAAACAGTAAAGGTGTGAAGTTAAGGGTTTTAAAGTGCACTCAAACATATCCCCAGCACCTTCAGCAAAAGCCACGTGTCAGACTCTCCGCACCAAATCTACACACACACAAGACGGCACATGAATTATTCAGATCCAACATCTGACAGAGACCTGGTGGGGAGCAGATGGGCACGAGCTGTGAAAGTTCAATGTACAATTTAATGTATAATACAAAGCTAAGTGTCAGTAGTCATTGTAAACAACATGAGGAGACTGTAGTGTGTTTTCAATAGAAGGAAGTGCACTGGTGGTAAATGTAAACTGACTGACTACATGTTTGTGCTGTTGGTGAGTTGGTAGGGAACATTAGCATGTGGATTACTTTTTAGTTGTTCTGGGCATTTAGGCTGGAACAGCTGAAGGCTTCAAGATATCACAGAATGCTGAGACCTATGTTATGTTTGACTTGAACAGAACTGAATATACCACCAAATAGAAGCGCTAGAGTTGTTTTCAGATATATTTAAACCTGTGCTTCCCTATCAAAGGTTGTTAAACTGAAATTTTATTGAGGTTAGCGCATAATTTTAAAGCATCTAAAGCTTTATTATTAAAGGCGCTATATTATGCAAAATCTTTCCACCATGTTATAATGTTATTCCCTCATCAAAAACATACCTGGAGTTGTATTTCATTCACTCCTGTATTCTCTGGTGCTGAGTTTCTGAGGCCTCAGAATGCTTGGTTCTGCTGCTCCCACGAACCCCTGCCCACTCCAGAAAGCACTGACCAATTAACAAGCTCTCTACATCCAGTCCGCTCTCATTCATTTACACAAAAAACAGTGTACGGCTCTGTTTCTTCTGATTATTCACAGACATTTTTCATTTTGTAGTAAAATGACATCATACAAAAGTTTGTGGAAGTGAAAGTGTTTTTTTTTTCCATATGTTTCTGTTCAAAAGAACATAACAGAGCTTCACTCTGCTGCTTTCTGTCTCTTCATCTGTATCTTTAGGGCAGTAGTAAAGTAATTATTGGAAATGCTTTATTTTAGTCTCAATGTTTTTAAAGGTTGTAAAACATGAAATTCTTTTCTGATCATAAGCGTTTATCAAAAATGGGGCGGGTTTTACTCATTACTTTGTTTCCCTGATTGGTTGAATGTCTGTCCAGTTTTGTCCATTTGTTTGTACTAGAGGTCGACTGATATATTAGGCCAATTCTTGCACTTTATGCTTTTTTTTTTTTTTTTTTTTTTTTTTTTTTTTTTTTTTTTTTTGGTCGGGCACTTGTCCGGGCAACCATATGAGGACCCCAGCTTCCCCAACCATCCTGTAGCAGTTTGGGCTCTTACTCTGCAGTTCATAGGAAGCATTAAAAATCTCTATCTCACCCTGAAAAGTTTAAAACGGCAATAAAAAGATTTTGCTCATTTATTGGCATAGAATTTTGTTGAAAAAAAAAATCCCAGTGCTTTTTTGTAGCTCTCCCCAAACTCAACCCGCAGAGAGTTTGACTGAGATCGCCTTATTGGTTTTCTTTAAAAAAAAAAACATCTTTTAACTGTTCTCATTGTCAATTCTAACAGCATTACTATACAAATGACTATATTGTATTAATTTCTTTTATTTAAAAAAGCCGGCTCTACATATTAGTCTGAAAAATTTGCAGTGTTTATTGGTCATTAACTGCTCTGAATTTAAGAGCAGTCAATGCTCTTTGTACTGCTCCCTGAGAGTCAGATCTACTAATGCTAATGATGGATGAACATGTTGAGCCTTATTGCTTTGATAACGGTCTCTACAAGCCAGAGTTACCATTTTATGGACAACATTTTACAACAAGACAAAAATAGGATTGTTGTTAAGTTCCACATTAAAGGTCTCCACGTGCCTCTCGTTTCTTGTAAACGTGTGGAGACAGTCAACATTGTTTGGGATGTCGGGGGAACATAAATGGAAATGAGCGGTATTTAGCACATCCGACCGCACAACAAACTGTGAATAATTCATCGTCCTTTCGAGGTGCAATGCTCAGCTTCTGCCGACAACACGGTTAAAAAATGGACCAGAGCTTGCCGCCAGCTGGGACATCCCGGCGAAACAACTTCATAGACGCAATGAAGTGTAGTGCCTGCCTCGCTACTTTTTTACACGTTTATATTCAGGCTGTATCTTCTTACCTCCACATTTTGCCTTCCCCCGGTGTCAGGGAGCAGCGCGGCGACACATAGAAGACTTCTGAATTATGGAGAGGACTGGCATTAAAGAAACATGCAGCTGGGAGCCACACTTCGCAGAGAGGAGAGGGGAGAAGTGTTGTTGCGACGTGAATTATTCAGGCCCCAAATATCACAGCCACCATCACGCCACAGTGGTGCTAAGAAGCCACCTGTCTCCTCCGGCTGCCACCCTGCGCTGGTCCACAGGGGCTGGGTTTTACAAGAGCAGAGTGAGAGACTTTCACTCGGGTTAGGTCTCACTAATGGGCTAATGTTACATGTCCAGCTTCAGCCAATGCACAGAGCAGAAGGTTAATTGCTTTTAGTGTGACTACTATGCATTGAATGTGGAATACTGTATTATGCGTACATTGTGTTGAATATTTTATTATGTAAATAAGAAAAGCTAGTACACGATTTGTCCAGCCCTAGTTAGGGATGGGCATTGTTTCATTTTTAATGGTATTACTACTCTTATCGATACTGCTTATTGACTGTTTGTTATAATTTTATCTAAATTATTAATATAAATCTAAATAAAAACATTAAATAAACAATTCAAGAAAAAGCAGTAGCCTGTTTTATACAAATAAATGCATAAGCTGTGTAAGGTCATAGCTTTGTGTCACGGAAATTTATGAATGCTCATTTATAAACAGTGGGTTTAGTTGGTTCTTTCTGTGTTCTCTAAAGAAGTTGGTGAAATATTTTGCCAGGTTACTCTCTGCAATGCTTGTCTTTGCTGTGTTCGTGCATAGTAGCATCTACTTTGGCAAAGTTGAACCACACTTGCGGCCGCGGCGCATCATGTCCAGAAATTGAACCCTTGACCTCCTAACATCAAGACATTTTCACGAAAAAATAGATGTTCAAAGCTCAATAAAATCACAGTAAAAAGGGCGCTCCCCATTGGCTTTAGGTCTACTCAGCTTGTCAACACTGACTCAGTGGCGCCAAGTATCCCTCTGGGAAAGTGTCAGTTCCAGAACATCGGTTTACACATGGAGACAAAAGAGAAAAGGGCAGCATAGAGGCAAGCAGAATAATATTGGCAATGTATTGACATGATTATTAACAATATGGAGATAACTATGACGTTGCATTGAGCACTAAACTTTGCTTGTCAGACCAGTCGTTTTTTAGACTAAATCAGGACTCGATCAGGACTAATAAGTAGTCTACACTTCAACAATAAAACCCAAGTAGAGCAGGGCTAAAAGAGGAATAACAAAAAATGCAAAAGACTCCAGAGCAGTTTTAGAAACACTGCCCTACTGCATTCGCTACATTACTTGTTTATTTGCACCACTTTTTCCTCCTTCCTTTAACTTCTTCCTCGTGGATTCAGTTCCTTACCGAGTGCGTCCTGCTGCAGATAATGGCTGTTTTGTTTGGTGGCAGATTTACTTAAAGTACATAGCATGAATAATTTAACTTGAGCTTGAAACTCAGCACTGGGGAAGCCACTACGGACCCAGCGTTTTTGATGCAGAAGCACGTCAGGCCCGTCCTCTCCAATGTTGTAACGCTGCATATTCACTGCATCTTTATGTTTTATTAACTCCGCCGTCCTGGTTTCACTAGCCCTGGTCCGCTCAGAGCTGACAAAGCCTGCTCCATGCTTCGGTTCACCTTCAGGAGGAGATTATCTCGGCATGCAAACAGCTCACACTTAAGTTTTCTGTCTATTCCCTGTGTCCTGTCCATGTTTTCCTCAAATCCACAGAGTAACGTTCAGTTTGCATCTGTGTGCAATCATAGAGTAGCAATCATAGAGTAGTGAAACTGGCGGTTGGTGAAGTGAAGGGAGGCCAGTTTGACAAGAGCTTTTACGTACTTAGGTGAAAAGAAACCAAGAACAGAAAACTTCCAGTCATTATTATGCTGCAATTAGAGAAACAAAGCATTGCATCTTTTTAGATAAACATTTACGATTAGATGTCGACCAATATGTTGTTTTTTTATGGCTGATGCCGATACCGATTTTTAAAATTCAGAGCAGCCGATGGCCGATAAACGCTGCAGATTTTTATGGGCTGATATGTAGTGCATCCATCCATCCATCCATCCATCCATCCATCCATCCATCCATCTATCTATCTTCTTCCGCTTTATCCGGGGCTGGGTTGCTGGGGCAGCAGTCCAAGCAGGGACACCCAGACATCCCTCTCCCCGGACACTTCCTCCAGCTCCACTGGAGGAACCCCTAGGCATTCCCAGGCCGCGAGACATAGTCCCTCCAGCGTGTCCTAGGTCTTCCCCAGGGCCTCCTACCGGTGGGACATGCCCGGAAAACCCGGAGGCGTCCAGGAGGCATCCAGAACAGATGCCCAAGCCCCCTGAGCTGGGTCCTCTCAATATGGAGGAGCAGCGGCTCTACTCCGAGCTCCTCCCGGGTAACCAAGCTCCGCACCCTATCTCTAAGGGAGCGCCCAGCCACCCTGCAGAGGAAACTTATTTTGGCCACTTGGATATGTCGGGCAGATTTTCTTTATTTTATGAAAGAAATTAATTTAATATATTTATTTATTTTAGCAAAGCTTATAAAACTGAAACAAATGTGTTAGAATTGGACTGTGAGAACAGTTAAAGATGAGTTTTTGAAAAAAAAAAACAATGAGGCATGCTCATTCAAATACGTAAAGCTTGTGGAGCGCTACAAAATGCATTTAGATTTTCTGTTCTACGAGGTTCTATGCCAGAGAAATGAGCAAAATCTTTTAATTGCCATTTTGAGCTTTTCAGGCTGAGATAAAGCATTTTTAGATGTTTCCTATGAACCAAAAAACAGCCAAATCTCTCTTATTTGTAGCATGGCTGCCGCAATGGCCTCTAATGAATTGATGAATAAATATGTTAAGCAGTAATCATGTTCTCTGTCACCTTCACTTCTACATCAGCCAGACACAGTAGCCCGGTTTGGTTTGAAAATTGTTTGAATGGAAGGGGTTCACTCTCCTGAATGGGTCTGTACAGGGTCTGATGTAGAAAACTCTTTGGGAATTACAGTAGCCTTGTTTGAAGTTTTGTGCAGTGAGTAGGCCAAAACTATTTGGCTAAATGAAACAGAATAAAAAAACTAGAACTAAAAACTTGAAGAGCAGAAACTTCACCAAGGCCCTGTCTCACAGTGGTGAAACATCCTCTAAAACTAATGAGTTCATTTACTGATATTGTTAGTATCTTTGGTCCTATCTCACAATGATACGTTACATTTCAGAACTTCACAAATTCTCTTTTATGTTTTTACTCTGTTAAAAGACATGCCAATCCTCATGGGACTGGATAGTTTTGAATTACATCATGGATACCTCACATTAATTTTCAAATTGAATTATGTAAACAGACCAATACTTTTTTCTCTGGATCGACAGTTTTTTTGTCTTTCTTTCTTTTTTCTTTTTTTTTTCCAGAAATGTGACCACTACCTACCTAGCTACAGACAACTGAAGGATACTGTGGGTTATGCTAAAGGCTAGACTTGAGTGATTTTCTTACCCTTTTGTTGTACTTTGTAAACATAACCAGAGTATTTTTACTATTGAGGCCAAGACACAACAGCACATCCTCTCCATTCCACATGCATTCCCCGCTCATACTTTCACTGTAGCCTCCACTCTAGTCCGACACCATTACCCTGTAGAGAAGTTTAGTGCTGACTACAGAACTTCTACTTGACCCTCCTGACACATTTCCGAGCCGCTGGAGCTGCTCTGCTGTGGTGAATCTGAGTTTATTCGAGTGTATGTGATGTGCGCTCACAGACACGAGTGGAGCAGCTCCAGGACGAGGGCTTTTAGATCAATGTGAGTCCCCCAGGAGCCTGTGACTTTCTGTCTAACAATAGTACGGCTACACTGATTTCATTACTGAGGAGTTTGTGGCTGAAGGGAAGCAGAAGAAGAAGAGGGATCTGAGCTGTTCAAAGACACGCAAGACACACATTTCCTGTTCTTTTGTTACAAGCTGTTAGTCTGAGTGATGAATGGACCCTACAGCTACTACTGCTACTACTACTTCTAATTCTACTATTTCACTTCACTCCTCATTCACACTCGGTGGTGGTGAGCTACTTCTGTAGCCACATCTGCCCTGGGGGAGTCTGGCGGAGAGGTGGCTGCCATTTTGCACCTCTGACCACCACCAAACATACAGTCACACTTACACTTACACATTTGTACACTTTTAGGCAAGGTGGGTGAAATGTCTTGTCCAGAAACACAATTATGATATGAACTGGTGAGAGTGAGATTTGAACTGCCAACTTTCTGGTTTTAGTATGACCGCTCTACCGCTTGATCCGCTGTTGCACTATTTCTACCACTATTACTCCTTTTATTACTATTATTACAACTATTATTACTACTACTACAGCTGCTAGTGGTCGAGCAATATATTGGGCCTTTTTTGCATTTTTAAGACAATCGGCCGTCAGCACTTTAATGTAAATTTTGGATTAGGCATTTGTCCGGGCGACCAGCTCCCCCGACCATTCCCCAGGCAGTTTGGGCTCTTACTCTGCAAGTCTTAGAAAACATCCAAAACAGCAATATAAAGATTTTGCTCATTTCTCTGGAATAGAGACTTGCAGAACATAGAACAAAAAATTAGGGCTGCAACGATGAATCGAGTTATTTGAGTAATTCGATTAGCATTCTTTGAACTCGAAGCTTCGTTTAATTAATGTAAATACGACTGGAGCATAGCGTTTGAGAACTTTGTATGCACGGAACGAAATTTCTGCACGGTTAATGCACAACACACTAGCGACAGTAAGGCAGTGGTTGGGCTATAAACTGAATAAATTTGAGTTGTAGTTTGCATTTTAAATGTATATACAAACTACGTAGAGAACAGCACCATCATGAAAGAGGTTTTAGAGGAAACGGCATCCTCCAGGCATCGCACTGTTTGGCTAATGCTACAGCTAACGCACAGAGCAGCTTAAATACTGACTCTGGAGACCCTGCAGACGGCAAAAACACTAATAATCACAGAGCAAGTACTCTTATTACATCTGTACTGTACCTTTGTTCAGTAGGTGGCTGCAAACTGGCAGAAATGAACAGCGTAGTGTGATGTGCAATCTGCTGCGTAACTTGCGAACTTTGTTTATGTAGCTATGCTAATTAGCTGTGTGGGCTCAGTGGTGTTTAGCGTCTTTTAACAGGCCTCATGGTGTATAAATGATAATAGATATCACTTTTAGAAGCAGAGAGGGTTACAACTAAAATACTTCTTTAACTGTGAGGGGAATGCACACCTCTGCAGCTTTTGCAATGTTTTGT
This sequence comes from Bostrychus sinensis, assembly GCA_020698575.1. NCBI lineage: Eukaryota > Metazoa > Chordata > Actinopteri > Gobiiformes > Eleotridae > Bostrychus > Bostrychus sinensis. Next base: position 7,392,858 of record CM036245.1, on the reverse strand, counting down.
ATAGGCATTTACAAATATTCTGATTAAATATATAATTAGTATATAATAATATAGCCCAGTATAGGTAAGTATAAAGTATAAGTAAGTATATAATTAGTAGACCATATCATAATGTATAATAATAAAACCTACATTTACAAAGCTATTTGCAATGTAATGCATTAAAATATGAAAAAAAATTCCAATTTGTAGCTCTCCACAAGCTCTATCGGCACAGTGAGTTTGATTCAGATTGCTGTCAATTCCAACACATTTGTAAGATTTGTAAGAAAATCGGCCATACATATTAAAAAAAATCGTCACTGTTTATCGGCCATCGGCTGCTCTGAATTTTAATAAGCCATATTGGTATTGGACATAAAAACAATCTATATCGATCGAGCTCTAACAACTACTACTAGATTACTCCTTTGCCAGTAAAGTACCTCCGTATTGTGTTTTGGTGTAAACTTGTTCAGGACACTTTTGAGATACACTCACATTATCTTTATTCCTGTCATTTAGAAACATTTACACAAGACCAAAACGCAAACACAGGCAATCTGCATTCACACAGATACACTCAGGCGTGAAGAGACTTGTAGTAAGCCTGTCAGACCAGCAAGTGGTGCTGTGTACCCCACTCAGTATGTCAGCTTTACCATCTACGAAAGGCAGCTACAGAAACATGAAAACACCTCTATAGTTGATTAAACCATTGCTTTTTGGTAAAAATATGTAATTAATAAGGGTGCTCCGATCGATCGGCCGCCGATCATGATCGGCCGATCATGGCTAAAAATAGAGTGATCGGTGATCGGTAAAATGGTCCGATCAGAAGGGCCGATCAAATTACAATAAACACGCGAGGCTCTCACATTTACTGTCCTGCAACTCCGGTTAGATTAAACAGCAGTAGTGTTATTTTAGCAGTGTTTTTAAGTTAAGCCCTGGTTATAACTAACACAAACCTGCCCTGGAGGCGCTGCTTTGTGTCCCCGCTGTGTCCCCGTCTGCTTTAGGAGCGCACGGGACAGAACTGAGGCGCAGCAGTGCGTGTATTTGCAAACACCAACGTAAATAGAGCTACAGCTAACCCGCTAACAGTTACGTTAAAAGGATTAAGAAAGTTCAGAGTCTGCCTGTGTCTTGTTGCGCGGAGAAAACTGTGCGTTTTGTGGCTTAAACTGCACCAAATGGCTGCTAATGGAAAGAGAAAGTAAAAAGGCAGCCCATGTGTCCGTGTGTCTGAGAGGAGCACCTTTCATCGTTGTCTTCTCTGCTCTCTTTGCACGTTTTCTTCATTCAGACGTTGTCAAAACTGGCAGCAGGAGCTGTCTGCTCTTTAGTCCACTGTGTTTCAACCTGGTTTGGCTGCGCGTTACGCGGACACAGGCACCCGCGGACTCGCATTAAAGGAACCAATTAAGAACAGCTGATTTTTACATCAGCGGAGCATTCAAACAAAGCCACAGACACTGGGCACACATTAAAGACCAATAATGCAACAAAACCTCTTCTAAAACAAAAATAAGTAGAATTTTGTTGTTCTTTTATATTTACAAAGGCTACAGTATTTTTCAAATGGAACTAATAATAGCCTGCATACAATACATTACTACATTGAAGACCACGTGATCGTATCGGCCATGATCGGTATCGGCCGATCACAGCAGAGGCTGATCGGTGATCGGTGATCGGCCTCAAAAACCCTGATCGGAGCACCCTTAGTAATTAAGTAAACAGCCTGTTGTAATTTATAATGATAGCATCTTCTCTGTGCACCCACCACTCTTCCTGCTGCACCTGCTCCTCTCGTGTTTATAAAGTATCCATGCATTTACAGTTGTATTTTATTTTTTTGTTTTGTGTTCTGTTCAGATGCTGGATAAGCTGAGAGACCGCTGGGTGAACACAGGTCTGTGGGAGAAGTTAGAAACCCTGAAGACAGTGATTACAGAGCCGTGTGGAGGAGGGAAAGGAGACTTCGATGAACTGCTGCAAATTTACTACGACGCCATCAAATACTCTGACCAGAGAGGTGAGAGTCAGACAAGTTACTGCTTGATAATTAAATCAGCTGGTGGGTCTTGGCCCTTAAAACTGTACAACACTTCATACACATTAAATGCCTTGTTTAAATTCTTTTTCTGATATTTTTTGTAGATGGTGCGTTGCTGATGGCTGTGTGCAGGGGTAAAGTGAGTGAAGGTTTGGACTTCACAGATGATAACGCCAGAGCTGTGCTCACTATCGGGATCCCATTCCCAAACATCCGTGACCTTCAGGTACCTTCAGTGTGTTTATGTAATTGTAACGCCGCTAATCCGTAAGCTAGCGTCGCTTTCAGATCACATGGCTGACAGAGATCATAGGTTTGGTAACACTTCAGACAGAAATCGTAGGTTCGGTCACATGTCTCACAGAGATCGTAGGTTTGGTCACACATCAGACAGATTGCAGGTTTTGTAGGTTCGGTCACACGGCTGACAGAGGTCGTAGGTTTTGTAGGTTCGGTCACACGGCTGACAGAGGTCGTAGGTTTGGTCACACATCTGACACAGAGATCGTAGGTTTTGTAGGTTCGATCACACGGCTGACAGAGATCGTAGGTTTTGTAGGTTCGGTCACACGGCTGACAGAGGTCGTAGGTTTGGTCACACATCTGACACAGAGATCGTAGGTTTTGTAGGTTCGATCACACGGCTGACAGAGATCGTAGGTTTTGTAGGTTCGGTCACACGGCTGACAGATTGTAGGTTCGGTCACACGTCTGACAGATCCCAGGTTTGGTCACACGGCTGACAGATTGTAGGTTCGGTCACACGTCTGACAGATCCCAGGTTTGGTCACACGGCTGACAGAGATTGCAGGTTTGATCACACATCTGACACAGAGATCGTAGGTTTTGTAGGTTCGATCACACGGCTGACAGAGATCGTAGGTTTTGTAGGTTCGGTCACACGGCTGACAGAGGTCGTAGGTTTGGTCACACATCTGACACAGAGATCGTAGGTTTTGTAGGTTCGATCACACGGCTGACAGAGATCGTAGGTTTTGTAGGTTCGGTCACACGGCTGACAGATTGTAGGTTCGGTCACACGTCTGACAGATCCCAGGTTTGGTCACACGGCTGACAGATTGTAGGTTCGGTCACACGTCTGACAGATCCCAGGTTTGGTCACACGGCTGACAGAGATTGCAGGTTTGATCACACCTCTTCATAGATCGTTGATTCAGTCACACTTCTGACGGAGATCGTAGGTGCAGTGAGAGGCAGACGCACTGCAACAAATCTTCTAAAATACCTGACACTGCCTGATATCTGTCGCAGCTCAGCTCTATCTGCGATCTTTCTCCCTGTTTCACTAAAATGTACAACTGCCTTTTTTGAGTATCGACAGATTTGGAATCTTTCATCTGAGACGGACGAAAATCGTGCTGGGTATGCCTGGCTTAAAACAGGAGATTGGTCAGAGAAATTCCCACCAAAACTGTAGAAAAGTGCATTTTATCTTTGTTTTTGCAGAACAGCCCCATGGTCCTTTTTAGTAACATTCTGAAACAATCTTATGGCCCTAAATGAGTGGTATTCCTGCCCTGTTGTCCTTTTTTCTCCCCTAACTTTCCTCATTTTGAATTTTGAATACCGTGACACAGACGCTCCACCTCTCACACTCACTCACACATTTGAACAACACACGCCCAAATATGACCATCCCTTTTTGGTGAACCGTGAAATAAAATTCCCAAAGCGACGTGGCTGTGTGAGGCCTGTCCTTAGCAGATAAAGTGACCTTTAAGTTTGAGCCCCTCCTCTCTCTCTCACAAACACACTTTTTTATTTGTCTGTCAGTTTAGACAAGCTTTCACTAACCCGACCTGTCACTGAAGACTTGCGCAGACTTTACCTTTGGACAGAGACGTCAACTTCACCTCTGTCACACACAAGGCCTTCATGCAGATTTTTAGACAAGAATTATGCAGAATTTTTTTTTATCTGGCTTGTATTTGATGGTGTTGGTTGAGGCCACTTGTAGGTATGTTATGCATAAAGTTATAGTAAGAAGGTATTGAATTTGATGGTGTAAAAAGTATTAAGTCTTATCAGTAGGTATTTAAATATTGTTCATCTATTGTTATTAAATTAGTTGTAAATTTGTTTTTTAATACCTAAAACACCGTCACCACAATACCAGTGACAACAATCTACTTTTTGAGGAATTGTATCATTAAGTTTTTTTGTTTGTTTGTTTTTAAAGATTGAAAAGTGTTTAGGGCATGTTTTTTACTCTTTATTAGGGATGCACATTTGGTTAATTTTCTTTGGTTGCCTTAACAAACGATCACTATCACTATCATTATGGTTTATAAAAAACAACTTTTTATTAAATTCAAACTCAAGAGCCATAATAAAAAGTGTTTTTTTTTTAACTAAAGACAGTTATAGGCTTGTATATTTTAGAAAACAGTTACTTAATTTAATGTTTAATTTGCCTTAACTCTCCAATGGCACTGTACCTTTACTATACAGCATATGTCGATTAACCAATTTACCAAAAACACCGCTACTCTCTATGTTGCCTTTTCTCTCTCTATTGTACAACCTTTCTTTATAGCAGTCCTACAGTAGCTCGTGAGAAAACCCAGGTCATATGCACCATCTTAAATCATGTCTACAGCATCTTTCAAACTCTTTGCGTGCCCGCTTTTACAGACTTGACCAGACATTCCTCCTGAAATCCTCTTATCCATTTTATATCTCTGTCCACTCTTTGAATTAAACCACTCTGTGCTGCCTGTAATGTTGAAAAAGCCTGTCTCAGCCCTTCATTAAGACTCCCTTATCAGCTCTAAGTGTCTTTTTATTGGTCGTTAAGGCGGCTTATTGTTTCGGCCCACTCACGGAAGAGGTAGCTGCTTGTAGTAAAACACGCTATTGGAAAAACTCAGAGTAAGACCAACGTTGGCAGGGATTTTGGGTCCAACCTTTGATCAGGGTGACAGTAACACACCAGGACAGTAAAATGCAATGTACTTAGACTGCAGAGGCCAATGAGTTATAACTGTCTGGGAATGCAGCTTGAACAAGTATTCAGAGTGTAGACAGAGGCTGGTTTTAATGGGCAGAAGTGGGGCTATTTGAGAAACGCAGAGCTGCCCGTGTGACTGTAACACAGAGCGAGCAGGTTAATACGTCTGGGTTCGTGAGTACGTTTTAGAGAAAAGTGCAGAGTGAGCAGCCGACTGTGGAGAAGACAATGTAAGAAGCGTGTTACGAGTGGATCAGATTCTGTAAGGACAAGCAGTTTTTAAAGGGAAACATGCAGAGGAGATGGTGCTTGGTGTGTTTACAAGACGCTAGATAAAATCAAACTAGTCTGAGTACAAGCTCTACTAGAACAGACATGGTTTTGGAAAATCATATGCAAAAAATTTGGTAACACTTTAGAATAACTCCCACTATAAAGCATTAGTTAAGGATTAGTAATTAGCTGTTTTTATCTAAATGCAGCAGTCAGAGTTTCTTTTTTTTTTGTTCATGCTGCCATTAGGGCTGTAGTCAATCAAAGAAATTGTTAGTCAACCAAAATTGTGCACAGTACAGCAATAAAAGGACCAAAATTGACCAAAGGACGTGGGAAATTACTAGCGTCTAACACAAACAAGTGATTACATCAGTTAGGTGATAAAACAAAAGATGGTTGTAAATATATCTAAAATATATATCTATAAAATAATAATAATAATAATAATATATCTAAAAATCATCTAAGTATGCTATTTTAAATAAAATGAAAAAGGTTATCAAGCAATAAATGAGATCAGCTTTACTGATGCAAAGAGCAACTACTGGACAAATTTTAGTCGACCAAGCCCTCACTGGCCAATTAATCGACTAAACGACCAGAGGCTGTCACCCCTAGCTGCCTCTTGGTTGGTCTTCATATAGCACCATTATAAAATGATGAGATGTTAAAACAAACGGCAGTACAGTATTGATAGGTTACAAATGATGTCACTACATTCTCTAGGCCTGTAAGGTTTTATTGAGATGGGGAGAAAGCAAATTTTTTACTGTTAATATGCTGATTTTTTGCTGTGGTAAGACAAACATGGCAAGATCATAGACCTTGTCACAAATATAAATGATCAGGTTCAACATTTGTAAATTTTCCTTGTAGATATGTCTAATGAAATTTAGATCCAACTGATAGAGGAAAACTGGCTCCTGCCCCCCATCTGAGAGTCTGACATAATCACGTTCTAGAATATGAAAACAGCCAATAGAGTAGAGCCTGACCGATTTATCGGCCGATATAGGCCATTAGAAAATTATGGAACATGAGACACCAAAATATGTGTGGATATGAGCTCTTCTGTTTTCACCAGGAAAGTGCTTTTGGTTGTCCTGAGAACTCTAAGTCCAGAGTGTTTCTAAGCAGTTTGGGCACTGGATAAAAAACATCCCAAACTGCATTGTCTCGGCCTGAAACGCTCAAAACTGCAATAGAGATTGGGAACCTACGTCATAAACCACCGTTGAGTAATGAATCTGCCGTGTTAGTGGTTACAGAGAATGCCATAGAGTTGCATTAGAAACAGCGCTGTAAAAAAGTAAACAAATAAGCTTTGAAACAACTCTTTTGCTTTGTCTGCTTTGTCACTCTGGTGAATATTTATCACACATTAAAGTATCAGAATATTGTTGCATTAACGCTAACGCAAGTAATTTACATCCTAAATTGCTCCATTGTTTTGCTATTGAAAATATCTTGTGTGACCACCAATGTGACGTCACGATCATGTTCTCCATAAAAAAGATTTTTCTGTGATAGAGTATGGTAGAACAAAAAATCCAAATGCACTTTGTAGCTTTCCTCAAGCTCTACTTTGATTGAGATCGCCTCATTGGTTTTCTCAGAAACTTCTTTTTGCTGCCTTTAGTTGAGGTTACCATAAAATAACAGTCAACGGTGTGTGTGTGTATATATATATATATATATATATTTTTTTTTTTTACATGAAAAAGTGTATTGGCTGATATATATCGCTTATTAGTATTTTTTATTCTGCAATATGAGCACTGGTATCGACCTAAAAAAAAATCCATATCGGTCTGACTCTAGTATAAACATGTTCATTGTGTTACTGACAGTCATTAGTGTCAGTGTCCTGAAGCTTTCAGCACAAAACCCCCCCCACAGCCCCGGGGCGCTGAGGACACGGTCTGTGGGAGGGAAGGAGCTGATGGAGGTGAAGGGAGAGAGAAGCGAGAAGGCTGAATCTTCTTCTCTTCTTTAGGGCTTTTCCATTCTCGCACCGCCACAGCAAATCAGGTTTTTGTACGTCGGCCTTCCTGACACAAATCCCTCTGTTTATCTGGGCTTGGGACCGGCTCAATGGGTTTACTGGTGACTTGTGACTCCCTGTCGCTGGCATAAACATGTATTATTCAACACAGAAACTAAAATCGCTTCATCTAAGTTTGGAGTGGAGTTTGGTTAGCGTATCTGACTGAACAGGCAAGAGAAAATGGGCTATTAAAGGTTGTGGTGGTGTTGTTTTGGACTTTGTGGCTACGTGTGAGAAGTGCACACTGGCATTCAGTGCTTTACACTCTTTATGAAAGCAAGTGTTAGAGTAGTCCTGCCCGGACAAGCTGTAGAGCAAAAACCAGGTTGAAATAGTTTCACTGGTCAAATATCTTGAGTTGGACAACAAATTCAGAAAAAAATGTGTCCTTTCAGGGCAGTACCAGGAATTACCAGACTCCTTGCAGTTCTTCTTTTTTTTTTTTTTTTTTTCTTTTGATAAACTGTTTCTAAAAGAGTTAAAATTTTCAAAAATCATTAATAAGCTGCTCATAAGCTGCTTTTTTCAGGCTCTTTGAAATAGTTTTGGACACCTACTTCATGTTTTATAACTTGAAATAATATATACATGGAAAATGTCTTCTTCTGGGGAGCTGTTACTTTGACTCTGCAGAGAACGCTTGGATTAGGAGTCTGTCGCCCCCTGCTGATAACGGTGAGGTCTGGACAAAGCATAAAATTACTATTTAGCATGGCTATTAGCAACATGGCGCTAACAGATAGATAAATGACTGCTTCATAGTGTAAGGCTGAAATGATCAAAACAAGTCCGGAGACGGCGTATGGGCTTTAGAAACGCGCAGGAGCACTTCCTGGTTTCATGTTTCTGTGTAGAGCTGTGAGACAAACACTGCATACAGGATTACTCAAACATGTGAATGAAACAAATTATCGTTCCAGGTTTCTTTTGGAGGAGGAAACAAGATTATAACATGGTTAGAAGAGAGGAAATGTTGATTTAGCTGCATAGACATCATCTTAGTACAGACTAGGCCTTCTTGCTGCTAACCAGATGTAACATACACAGTTCCTGAAAGCTTAACCATGCTAATTATGCTAATGGGAGCTGATGGCTGACGAGTTGAAGAAACACATCTGGTTCACGGTGCGACGTTTGCCAAAGTATGAGCCACGGGAGCAGTTCAAAAATCCACTTCTGAACCAGCTGCTCGGGCACAAAGGCCACGTGCCTCAAGCCTTATAATGTCATCCTTGTCCCAATCACTGCCGTTTTCTACTCAGCCCCTTCACCCCGTGCCATGTCACTGCTCGATCCGACATGACAGGCCACATATGTGAAAAAGCCAATCCTAGCTGGTAGCAAATCTCTCAAAATGTGCAAGAAACCGGCAGCTCGAAGGAATTAGTTAAAATGTCAAGAGATCAGTGGCGCGGTGCTCTGGAGCTACCTGGGCGTCCCTTATAAAGATATGTTTGTCCAGTAGGCAGGAGTGGCAGTGGGGCGCGTTGGATTTGGATGTTGTGTGTGTGAGTCGTGCTAATGCGGACGCCCCCAGCTCTAAGGGACATACTGCGCCTGTCACTGAGATTGGTGAGCGCTTGGTTTGCCACACAGTGCGGAGCTGACAGCCGAGAGGGGTCACTTAAACACAGTTTTTTTGAGGAGTGGAGATGTGTCAGAGAGAAAACTGACAGGGGCCTCCCGCGGACGGCCCAGAAAATAGATGATCTCATACAAGGAAATACATGCTGTCATATTATAATTAAGTTAACAGTCTGCTCAATTATCTAAAAATATACAATTAACAATACTAGGGCTGCACGATATGGAGAATAAATGCGATATTCGATAACTATGTTGAAAATTGCGATAACGATATTATTACAATATTTGAAATTAGAGCCTACTTTTCAAACATAGTAAGTTAAATTCACTACATTTCACAAAAATGTAAGTTCCTGTATTTACAAGTCAAAACAGCGACAAAATCAAAACTTAACACAGACTAAACCAGGAATAAAACAAGGCTAAGCTGTGACTAAATTAATTAAATTACCACTAAAACTGGACTTTTTAAACATTTTTATTTAATCACAACACATGTTGTTTTAAGGCTCTGGGGAAAATGATTCTTCAGTGTAAATCTCTGTCAGATGGAAGACCACAGCATTATTGCGATATATTTAGATTCTTGCGATACGGATATTGCATTTGCTGATATTCCGATAACGATAATTTTGTGATATATTGTGCAGCCCTAAACAATACACAAATGTACAATTTCGAATGCCCTTCCTGACACAACCTTGTTCATTTATTGGGGCTTGGGACTGGCACAGAGAACACACTAACTTCTAACCCCCAATAACAAAATTAGCTGCAACAACTGTAAAGTAAAAAAAAAATCCAAGGCTCTACTAACTTTTATTCAACAAAACTAGAGTTGAAACAAAAACTACAAGCCGTGTGAGAGTGTAGACCTGCTCCAAAGCAGCGGCACAGTGGCAAAGTGGTTAGCACTGTCACCTCACAGCAAGAAGGAAATGTTTTAATCAGTGGGCAAGAAAATTTATTGCGATGCCCCTTTTGAACAGTATGCAGGCCACCGAAGTGTAATGGTAGCCTACGTAATCTGGCTCACTTGTTTGGGAATAGACATCATTACCTGGCCTTTTTACTTAATAGAAACATGAATTTATTTCAAGATTTAGTTAACAGGGTTCATAAAATCACTAACCCAGCATTCTGGGAACGTAAAAAGACTGCACAAGAGCTCAATTACTCGGAGCGGCTCGTTAGAGAGACACATCTGAAGGTATTATTTAGGCAGCACCAGTTAGTTCTGGTTACTATTGTTCTGAATGTAGCTTGTTGTTAGCAGCGAGCTAAAGGAAAGCTAAGTGGCCAACAAAAGCCTAAGGTTTAACTGAGTTTCAGCAGCCCCCGCTCACTGTTTACATGGAGTTCAGTGTCATTACTGTGGATGTGGTCTTTCCTCACTTTACTTATACAAAATATTGGTCATAATTATATTACAACTAAGTCTGCAAGTAAAAATTGTAATTGCGGACATAAAATCGTGACTCAAATTGAATTGTGACTTGAGTGCATCATTCCATCCCTACCACAGACACACATGTACAGGTGAAGAGTGTCTCTGAATGTCCACAGACACACATGTACAGGTGAAGAGTGTCTCTGAATGTCCACAGACACACATGTACAGGTGAAGAGTGTCTCTGAATGTCCACAGACACACATGTACAGGTGAAGAGTGTCTCTGAATGTCCACAGACACATGTACAGGTGAAGAGTGTCTCTGAATGTCCACAGACACATGTACAGGTGAAGAGTGTCTCTGAATGTCCACAGACACACATGTACAGGTGAAGAGTGTCTCTGAATGTCCACAGACACATGTACAGGTGAAGAGTGTCTCTGAATGTCCACAGACACACATGTACAGGTGAAGAGTGTCTCTGAATGTCCACAGACACACATGTACAGGTGAAGAGTGTCTCTGAATGTCCACAGACACACATGTACAGGTGAAGAGTGTCTCTAAATGTCCAGTGTAAGGTGTGATTACTCATCTTCCTCTGTCTTTATTCCTTATTAGCTCTGACTGTTGTTTATTTACGTCCTTGTTCAGACAGTGATGGGTTAGCGTGACGCGTGGGATAGGGACGTGCCGTACCTGCCGCCGCTCTGGGCCAAACACTCGCTCGCCGCTGTCACTAACAGTTAGGACCCGGACCAGACCGACAGGCGCCTGCTGAACTTTTCACTTGTCAATTCTCAAAAGGTTAGCGCTAAAATTGTCCGCGGCAGATGCAAAGGGATGGATGCTTTTCTTGAGATGGTTCACGTCGCCGGGGCCACCTCTCGTCTCGTCTGCCTCCTCCCACACACGTTCCTGATGCTCTGAAGACCTGTCTGTTCCCCTTTCTGAACACATCTGTCTCTCTAGAGCAGGTAACAGGACGTCACTTCAGGCCTGGAGTGAGATTTGGTTTGCTCCACGTCACATTAACATTTCAAATATCAAACTTGTCTTGTTTTCTTGTTTCCGTTTTGTGACATTTTGCACTTTTGTTGTTGAGTTTAGGAGACAGATTTGCATTTATGTTGTGCTCATGTATTGAGGTTATGAAGAATAATGTTATAAATAATTACTTTGTTTAACTTGTAGTGTTTAAGGTTGGCATGCACAGTGGTAGAGTGGTTAGCACTCCTTCCTCTGAACAAGAAGATTATGATCTCTTGGAGTGCGTGCCCTACCCTGTCCATTTCCACTGGACAGGACAGGTTGTGTCAGTACAGGACGGTTTGGTACAGGTAGCCCCAAAACCTACTCCTGTTTCCATTTCTCTGGGTCCAACAAAAGTTGCAAATGAGATAAAACATATTTGAAGCTGACTTTAAAACATGAAACGTTTAATAAAAAGAGAGTAAATCCTGGTGTGTGTCAGTGTGAAGTAAAGCTGTGCTAGCTTCAGTAAACAGGAGATTACTTGAGGTTTAGCTCCAGCTTTCTGTGCATTAAATAAATGTGTAACATTGAATAACTCATCCTATGAAGCAATAGTTAAATATTAGTTAAGGATTAGTAACCAATTAATTGTATACAAACTATTACTTAAACATTTATAAACACCAGAGCTATAAACATTGTTATTACCGTTGAATTCTTGAGTTATAAGCTCATGTGAATCAATGCAAAATTATAAATGGCAGAGTCAATAAGGCATCTTTAAACTATTTATAATTTAAAAAAAATACGTTAATTACAAATGTATTCATGCTTTATTAGTGCTTAATAATTTTATTCTAAAATGTTATTAAATTCACTTCTCTGCGCCACTTTGACACATTTTACCACTGAACATATAACGACATGAGTCTAATTTAACTTTAATCAAGTCTAAACTATAAATGAAATGTTCTGATTCTCGACGCGAGAGCCGTATGTAATGAGTTACCTAATCTCAAGACACCTGCAATTTATGTTAAATGAATTGAGTAACAGGAACTTTACTGACTGCCGTCAAGAAACACAAAAACTCATTCAAAACAAGTCACTGATAATAGTAGAAAAATCATTGTACTGAAACTCTGAAATGTATGGGTTTTGTAAACAAACAAAACTCATCATAAATGTTTTTGTCGTTAAGGTTGAGCTGAAGATGAAGTACAATGACCAGCACTGTAAGAGCAGAGGGCTGCTGTCGGGACACCGCTGGTATGAGATCCAGGCCTACAGAGCTCTCAACCAGGCTCTGGGCAGGTGAGGGATTTAACTTTATCAGATGTGTTCAGAGGGGAGGGCTGAAGATGATTAAGGCCCTGTCCATTTGTCCCTGATGCCCTCAACTGGAGTTTTGTTTTTAACCATTATGTAGTGAACAAGCTTGAAAGAAAAAAAAGAAGCTTCAAATCAAAGATGAAGTGGCAGGTAGATGTACAGTGTTTAGAAAGCTGTTTGTTGGTGAGTGGCAATTTATTCACTCATGCTTCTAGTTGTAATAAAATATGATACGGGACCTAGATTATGAAGAGCTTAGAGATAAATTTGTGTTTAAAAATACAGGAAACATAACCAGGAGTACACTAGGACTAAACCAGTTCATAACAGGACGAAACCAGGACTAATCTGGGACCCAACCAGGACTAATCTAGGACCAAACCAGGACTAAACCAGGACATACCCAGGACCAATCAAGGACTAAACCACAACATTCCCAGTACATAACCAGGACTAAATCAGGACTAAACCAGGACTAAGCCAGGACTAAACCAGGACCAATCGGTGGTCTTTACATTCATTTTAAACCCCAAACAGATCACAAACGTCAGAAAATCATGGCTCTAAACTAAACAAAACCAGGACTTTAACTGCCTCAGTTTTCCTTACTACCACAGGAGGCCTGTCCCACAGTTTGAGAACCACTGTCCTCTAATTTTTCCAGATGCATCCGACACAAGAACGACTGGGGCGCTTTGGTTTTAGTGGATGAGCGATACAAAAACAACCCCAACAAATACATCACTGGTGAGTGTTCCTGCTTCAGACACTAGATGGCAGTAGTCCTCCACCATCCCACTTTGACCTCACCTTAATATTTTTCATTTCCTCTGTGTTTGAGGCCTGTCCAAGTGGGTCCGACAGCTCGTCCACCATCACGACACCTTCCCCAACGCCATGCAGTCTCTAGTGGCTTTTTCTCATCAACAGAGAATGAGATCTGAAGGCGGTTCTTCAGAAAGCCAGACCCAAAGTCCCAGTACTAGTCCCAGTCTCGGGTCTCCAGGCAGTAACATGGGGATGAATGTGTTTAAAGATCTCAGGACGCCCCTGTCTGCGGTGGATCCGGTCGCAACACAGAGAAGTCCACCAGCAGCAGTTCAGAATAATACGAGAATGAAAGTAAACGGTGAAGCAGGTGAGGAATTAGTGTCTGATTTGTTTGTTTAAATTTGGGAACTAGTTTAAATCACATCATATGATATCATAACAGGATAGCTCCACGGTCTTAAAATTATTAAAAAGGTGTTAAATTGCCAAAATCAAGGCCTTAAAAGTAGTAAATTGTATGGGAAGGCATTACATTTTGTTCATCTAAGTCTTAAATTGTCAAATTGGGACATCTAAGTCAAGTTTTTCAGTCTTGTACCTTTGGAAATATATTTTAGATCATCAGTATTTTGTAAGTAACAACAGAGAAGTCTGTCTTTTTTCAGGCAGGCATATCTGTTGCAAAAAACATCCTCACTAGGGCTGAAGGATTTTGAAAAAAATATCTAATTGCGATTTTTCTGACACATATTGCAGTTGCGATGAATTTGCAATATATTTTTTAAATCAATATTCACTTTACAGTTTACATTTTAAGCATTTGATGTAGCATTGACACTTGAGAGAAGACTGAAATATTCACTGCTAAACTAATACAAGGAATCACATCCCTTTCAGCTCATGTATGTCGAGGTCTGAACTACATCTGTAGCACAGTTTATACAGATTATGATCCTGTGGAGACGGGATATTTTGTTTTTCAGAGGACAGTATATCACTTAAATAATTGCAGCCTTTGTGATTTGATAATTGCGACAATTCACATTGCGATTTGATTTCAATTAATTTTTCAGCTCTAATCCCCACAATTCAGTAAATGCTGTTACCATTGAAGTTTATGATTCCTTTTTGAGATATTTAATGCAGAACTACAGTTATTTCACCTGACTTTTAAAATAAAACCAATGAGAGAGTAATACTGATATTTTATTAGTGTGAAATTTATACACATCATTGTTCTTTTTCCCGGCAATCTTTGCATTAAAATTTATTCTAAGTGGCATTAAAAGGTCTTCTTCTCAAGAACAAACCTGGAGCTTCCTTGCATAAAAATACATTTAGGCATTCAGTGCAGGTGCAACCAAAAACAGGAGTACATACGACCTAGGAACTGTGTAGGAAGTTTTTCAGGAAAACTAACTTGATAATCAGGTAATTGTTATCTAGAATGTACATACATGAACCAGGTTTTTATTCCTGGACCAGGCGGACAGGGCCTTCCTGTGTGGGGCCCAGGACACGAGGGGGGCCCCCAGTGAGAGTCTTATATTGGCGGGGGTGATGTCCAGTCGGGGCAGTACACAGCAGGCTTGACTCCATTTAAAAACAAGCTTTTCTCTTGATGAAAAAGTATTAAAAAATGATATGATATGCATATTTTCTTCATAATTTTTACTTAATGCTTACAAAGTTTAGTTATTAACAAAAAAAATCTATTTTTTTGTGGCACTGACATGTTTTTATTATTAAATATTGTGAATAAAGTATTACTCGACTTTAAGAACACAGTGCACTTTTTGTAAAATAGGGCTGCAACAACTAATCGGATTAATCGATTATTGAAATTATTGTCCTCCAATTTAGTAATTGTTAAATCTTCAACTGGGGTATTCATAGACTCTGAAACATGCCTTGTGCTGTGAGAGGAGGGTTTATTACCAAGACAGAGCAGTAAAGCAACAAAAACAGTTTAAAAACAATGTACATTTTGTCTTTTTGATTAAAAATATCTTTTTGTGTGTGTATGCTTTATCCAAACGTCCTCAAGTGGCAAACTCCTGGCTTTGTCTGGTTCACGTTTTTTCAAATTTATGTGAGTTTGTGTAGAATTAACAATTTTATTTAAAGTGAACTATAAAGCACCTCAAGTTTTTAACCGCTTTACCTATGCTTTACTATCCGATTATTAATTGATTAATCAAAACAATGATCTATAGATTAATTGATTATCAAAATAAACATTAGTTGCAGCCCTACCTAAAAGTATGACATATGAATGTATAGACCTCCTGAATGTGCTTAATTTATTTAGGGCCCATTCTGAAACTGCACTGGGGCCCCTCATCACCACCTTACGCCACTGGCATGTAGTCACTTTTCACTCTGCCATCCACCATGAGTTAGTCTGAAAACACTGAACAGTGGTTCCCACACCACTCAAAGGTTAAGGTGGCCATTTAATATTGGCTGCAGGAAATAATATACATCTACATATCTAAAACTCAGCTTATTTACCAAAAAATATTGCTTAGTCTGAATGCAGACACAGTTAAGTTCTGGCTCACCTCTGGTTTAGTCCTTTTTTTTAGTCCTAGCTTAGACCTGGTTTTATTCTGGTTTAGTCCTGGTGAAGCACAGTTAAGTTCCATAAAATAGTATCCATAAAATTTAGGGATTAGTTCTGCTAACCTACACCAAGTCTCATCGCGGTTTAGAGTGGGTTTAGTCCAGTTTTTGTCCCTGTCTTGTCCTTATTTAGAGTTTTCTGAGGTGCTACTTGTTGTAAAAAGTGTGTCTGTCAGTCCCGTTTGAAATCTGTGCTTGTGGTTTGTTCGAACACCCCTGTGGTATATTTGTTCAGAGGCCGTCCCTCTCTCCCTCTCTCCCTCTCTGTCTCTCTGTCTCTGTCCTGTTGGGGGAGGGGTCCTGGCTGTGTGGAGTGGCTTGTCTCATTACTATAGTCTGTATTGTGTGTGCTTGAGTGGAGCTGGAGCTGATGAGCAGCTGTTGGACTGTTGCTTTTAATTAAATCCCCTTGACCTTTGTTTGGGCTCTATTAAGCGGAAGCACACATTTATATCTTAAAATTTCTTTATGTATTTTGCATATAATGAGATTGAAATAACCCAATGCACTTAAACTGAAGAAAATGCATGTTGTGTTTTTATAAAATTAAAAAATATCCCGAAAAACTATTAGAACCAAGTTACGTCCAAGCACTTTTCCTAATTAATTCACTACAGTAGATCGTTTGGAAAAGCAAACAGGAACAGACTCAGCACTGGACTTCAGTTTGGAGGCAGTAGCTCAGTAGATGCAGCCAACTGCTCACTAAACTGAAGACTGGCAGATCGATCTCTGCTACCTGCAGTGCATGCTGCCATTGTGTCCTTGGGCAAGACACTTCACGCACAGCGGGGAGTGGAGAGCTCCAGTGCAACATATGATACTTTAAACTCTGCGACAATGTAAAGTTAAATGTTGCGAAATTAAATGAAAGGTAACACATCTATATTACTCTTAAAAGTATTATGGGTAATAATTTTAATGGTGTCAAAATCAAGGGCTTAAAAGTAATAAATCCCATGAGCAAATTTTGTTCCTCTGGGTCTTAAATTTTCAAAATCTGAAACAATGTCAAGTCTAGTAATGTACAGATTAGTGAATTTATGCCAGTATTTATGTGTAATTAGAAGTAACATTCATGTTTAGCCCCAACCAGAAGCATGTACTTGTAATATTTGGTAATTCATATTACAGAAGTATGTATTTTTGTATGACAATAAAGATTCAGTTTAAATGTTCAGGGACCTCTATAATAATGAGGTTTTCCGCTCCTTTGCAGAGGGCTCACCTCCCTCCTCAACAGGTGTGGCATGAACTTTTAAAATGAAATCCTTCACAGAAGTCGCTTATCTCTAAAATTTATTGCACTATTCAGTCCTAAGATGGTTTCTTAACAATTAAAACAAGGAAGTCTTGAGAGCATGAGCTGGGATTTTCCCTTGATGAACATTGGTGGGACTCTGCACTAAATACTATTCACAGGAGCTCCATATGTGCCTCTTTGACTCTGATACAGTTCAAATCCTGTTGAGGTGCTATTTCTCATAAAAAAAAAAAATAAAAAAAAGCTGTCACAGATATTCCCAACCACAGTGGAACCACAGTCTTTGGTCTTTCGCAGGAATACATCTGCTATTCTACTACATTTAGAGGTTCTAACTTTTACTTCTCTGATAGCAACACGTCACCCTCTTCTTCTCTAGAAGTCAACTAATATTATTTGTTATTATATTGTTATTATTATTATTATTTTTTCGTGGGGGGGTTGTCATGTGTTTTGAGTTTTTGGATTGTCTTGACCACATAGTCTTGAAACAAATTTCAAGATGACTTGTTTTTAATGTTTTTGTATACACACATCAACATATGAAACAGAGAAATTAAAGATTCAGTTTTAAGATTTTTTAATGCAATTATTTGATCTGTATTGAGTGTCGAAAAAAAGTAGGGTTATTTTTAGTGGTGGGACTCGATAAAAAAAATCTAATTAATTACAGGCTTTGTAATTAATTAATCACGATTAATCACATTTTTATCAAATAGCAATACTTATATGTCAGAAATAAAATATAGGAGCTTATTTGTATGTTCTGGTGTATTTTAACTTGATTTCAAACTAACACCGCAGTCAAACAGGGCAGTAATCAGTGTTTGTGCATCGATCTCCACCTCCCTTGCAGTAGTAACGCGTGGCGCCTCTCTCTCGTCTCTCCTCCTGTGCTCCTCCTGTGCTCCTCCTGTGCTCCTCCTGTGCTCCTCCTGTGACCTCCGCGTGGACCTGTCCTCTGTCCTTCGCCTCTGAACCAAACAGACTGCTGTCTCCTGTGTCGTCAGTCAGCTGTGATCGTCGCAGAGACGATGAGCGGCGCCTGGAAGCAGCGCGTTTGAAAGTGAAAGTAAAATTGCGCTGGTTGCACGGAGGCGGCCGACCTCTGCCCCGCAGTTACCTGTGGTGCAGTCTGTGGCACATTACCTGTTCACCGCTGAAATCCACTCACATTTGGTGTTTTGGTCGTGTGGATGTCCAGCCCTGGTTACTGTGCGCCAGAAACTAGGTCACTGAGAAAAGTTCTGTGTTGTCACAGACAAGTGCGATTAATTGCGTTAATTTTTTTAACACGTTAATTCTCTGTAATTAATTAATCGTGATTAACGCGTTAAAGTCCCAGCCCTAGTTATTTTATTAGACTAACATACAGATAATTGTTCTTTTGCCGTAATTTTGGCATTTAATTTCATTTCAAGTAACAGTAAAAAAATCTTTAAAAGGTCTTAAATATCACTAGATAGAACGTGGAGCTTATTCTCAGTCCTGCTGATGTTAAATAAACACTTGCCTTACACAGAGGCAGGGCAGGTGAAGTTAAAGTTAGACTTTTTACCATGGCAGCCAAGAGAAATGAATGCAGCTGAAACACTGATAAATATTTTTTGTTTTGTTTTGTTTTTTTCAGATTTGAAGACAGAAAGATCACTCATGGCTCCTGTCCACAACTCCAAAACCGAAGTCTACCCAATTTTTGCTTTAAGTCCTGTCAACCCTTGTTTCAGGAAGCCAATATTTAAAGAAAAAGACACTAGGAATTCGAGTTTTAAGCCAGAACCAGCTCCTTTTGTGAACACTAACGCAAAGCACCTAGCATCTACTGTTGAGGACGATAAGAAAACGGCCCTCACTCAGGCTATGGACACTGAAAGCTTAATGCAAAATGGTGATGTGGCCACTGAAGGTGTGAAAGCAGTGACTGCAGAAGAAGAACCACATCTGGTAGAAAGTTCAGACGACGAAGACGAGACGGTATTTTTTACACCAGAACTTTTTGAAGGTGAGGAAATTGATGATCAAGGAAGTCCAGTCTCACAGTTAGAGGAACCAGAGCAAACCAATGTCCAAAGACCGAAAGATGACAAAGATGGACAGAGATTTAGAGCCAGGGCAGAGGAGATAGGAGAGAGGGAAACAGGAGAGAAAATAAGAGAGGAGACAGGAGAGGAAGCAGCAGCTGCAGGAGGAGGTGGAGAGGAGGAGGTGAGCCAGAGCAGACAGGCAGAGAGTAAACTCCGAAGGCTGTCCAGGTCCAGGCAGAAAAACAACTCAGCATCTCAAGGTAATTAATGCACAGGGTCAGGTAGGTCTTGTACCAGGACGGAGACTGCAGTGGATTTTGAATGGAGGTCTGTAGGAGATAAATTACTTAGGTCCAAGCCCCTTACTGAAAGAAACAAGAACCCACTGGAACTACTAATGCAAAAACTAAGGTTGTTTTACTGTGTCACAAATCAGGGATGCACTGATGCTGCATCTTTTCAAACTGATATGAGTATTTCTGTTTGAATACCGATACCGATACCCAATACTGTTATCGATGCATCTTTATCACAAATCATAGCAGGCACAAAAAAAGAAAACTTTGTTTCTCTGTGTGTGATGCTTTCTGGATTTGGTTCAGAAGTCTGAACTATGACTGCATGAATGCACTTTTATATTGCAAACAAATGATTTAGTCCTGGTTTAAACCTGGGTTAGATCTGGTTTAGACCTGGTTGAGTCCTGCTTTAGTTGGTGTTAGTCCTGATTTAGACCTGGTTTAACCTAGGCTTAAACCTGGTTTATTCCTTGTTTAGACCAGATTTAGTCCGGGTTTAGACCTGGTTTAGAACTGGCTTACTCCTGCATTAGTCATGGTTTAGAGCTGGTTCATACCTGGTTTAGATCTGATTTACTCCTAGTTTAGTGCTGCTTTAGTTGGGTCTAGTCCTGGTTTAAAACATCCTGGTTTAGACCTGGTCTAGACCTAGTCAAACCTTGGCTTAAGCCAGGTTTAGACCTGATTTAAACCTGTTTTGTTCCTGGCTTAGTCATGGTTTAGATCTGGTTTAGACCTGTTTGAGTCCTGCTTTAGTTGGGACTAGTCTTGGTTTAGAACTAGTTAAGTTTAGACATGGGTTAATCCTGGTTCAGTCCTGGTTTATATATGGCTTAAACCTGGTTTAGAACTGATTTAGAACTAGTTTAGTTATGTTTTGGATGTGGCTAGTCCTGGTTTAACCCTGGTTTAGACCTAGGTTAATCCTGATTTAAAGATCCTATAATTTGGTCAGGTCTATGAGGGTTTACTTCAGAGCAGTGACTATAAACATGGTAACTGGCTCAGGTGCCATGTTTCTTGGAGCCAGCCCTCACCTCTCTTACCTTCAGATCACTGCTGCCTTTATTTCACTCTGTACGGTTCTATAGAGGTTTACTCCCAGTGCCTCAGGCCAAAGACATGTCTCATTATTTAAGACCGAGCGCCTTATTAGGTTCATTAACTCCTGTTCTCATAGGCAAATGTATGGAAGTAAAATGCCATTTGCGTGTTTAAACATGTCATCAAATAAAACGCCTTTACAGTTCTTGGGTAAACGAGCTAATCACTGACTTATGGTGCAATTACTTTATTTGTGTATAATAGATCAGGCCTTACACTTGACAGACCTGAGGATTATTCACAGCCACATTCACTGTTCTGATAAATATCATGTACAAATGTTCAACAGAGATGTAATAAATGCTGATATTTCTGTGTAAAAAGTTTTATAATGGTGTTATGTCTGCTTGTTGTTGATTGTGCTGGACGTCCAAAGATATGCATGTTCTGGAGAATCTAAATGTTGCCAAGTGAATGAATGTGAGCATGAATGGTTGTCAGCTCTGCGATAAACTTACCAGTGTCTAGCTTGTACCCCGCCTAAGGCCCATAGTTGTCGTGATAGGTGTGTTTGCAGTGTGGATTTACGCACTTAACTAAGGTAATGCTATTTTTCTGAAGTTATCAAATCTTATATTTATGAGTCACTTACAGTGAACTCCCAAACTTATCTCCAACTATTTATGAGCTATAAAATTATAACATCTTTTGGTTTTTGGTTTCAGTTTGGTTTCTATTCCTGGTTTAGTTCTGGTTTAGCCTTGGTTTGGGCCTGATTTAGTTCTGGTTTAGAGCTGGTTTATTCCTGTTTGGACTTGGTTTTGTCATGGTTTAGAGCTTGTTTAGACCTGGTTTAGTCATGGTTTTAGTTGGGGCTAGTTCTAGTTTAGAACACCGCCTGGTTTAGACCTGATTTAACCTTAGCTTAAACCTGGTTTTGTCCCATTTTAGTCCTGCCTTAGCTGTGGCTTAACCTGGTTTAGACCTGGTTTAGTCCTGGCTTAGTTATGGTTTGGATCTGGTTTAGACCTGGTTGAGTCCTGCTTTAGTTGGGCCATGTCTAACATGGTTTAGTCCTGGTTCAACCTTGGTTAATCCTGTTTTAGTCCAGACTTGGGCTCATTTTAACCCAATAAAGATGGTCCTTTAATAGCAAGAGTTTATTTTTTATTTTAGTTTTTTTTTGGTGGTACTTCATCAGAAAAGTTTGACAATCACTGATTCTGACGGCAAATTAACGAGCTTTACATTCATTTTTTTAATATTGTCTTTTATTATTCTTCCTCTCTTTAACAGTCTTACAGCTGATTGTTTGACGAGCTCGAGTTGTTTTAACCGATGCTAAACGCCATCAAAAATGTAAAAAGAAAAAACGATGATTACCCTTATGTGGTCCGCCTCATTACGGCTCAAACGGCAGCGGTGTGTGATTGACCGGAGAGAGCCTCACAAGTGCACGCCATTAGGCCTTCCCCATTCCCTCCTCAGACCCTCCTGTTTGTAATCGTACATGACCACTCGTTAAAATCATCAAAACACGCTGCGGAGAGGTCCCACCGACGTGTGTTAAAAGCCCTTAATAAGCAGCACGCATTACCGCAAGACTCTGTAATGGCCCTGAATGGCTTTGAGTTCGCCCATTAACCTAATTCTGCCTCTGTCCACACGACCTCTGCTCATTAAAGGAACCGAACACTTTTCTTTTTACAAAAATATGGTGCAGCACAAATCAGAGGAAAAAGGCTTTATTTACTAATATGAATCACACAGACTTTTGTTTGCAATGTTGGACAACTTTTAATTAAACAACAACCGTGATATAGAATACAAAATATAGAAATAAATCTATATTTTGGAGTTAATGAAGTGGTTCCTCTGCATTTGCTGTGGGATGTCAAGGGTTCGATTTTCAAATGTGGAGCCAAAAACTCCATGCTACATTAGGTGCTGGTCCCAAGTAAATGGAGAAGGCTGTGGCAAGAAGTGCATTCAGTTTAGAAACTTGTAGCTGATTCACTTTGGCAGGGTATCTCCAAGGTCTTTAAAGCATTAAAAACTCACTTATTTTTAATTGTGTCAAAATCAAGGCCTTCCAAATATTAAATGTTATGAGTAGGTATTACATTTTGTTCATCTAGGTCTTAACATTTCTCAAAACACTGTTAATATTTCAAAAAGTAGTGTCACCGCAGCAGTGGTGGATGAAGTACTCGAAAGAAGTAAAAGGACTGTTACTTAAAAAGTATTATTACTCAAGTTGAAGTAAATGTACCCCAAAATTTTTTACTTCAGTTCATTTGAATGTTTTGGCAAAATCTTCTTTTTTATTTAAAGTTTTACTCAAGTAAAAGTACAAATAAAATAATCCCAAATTTACTTAAGTAAAAGTATTTTCTTCAAAACATGTACTTGAGTAAAAGTATCTAGTTACTGCGCCACAATAACAAAATATATTTACTGAAGAAATGTTATAATTAAATTCATGATTCATTTATTCATGTTTTTTTAATACAGCACTGGAGTTCTTTCATCTGTAATAGAATTTTAAAATAAAACCCTTGAATTTCAGAGAGTTGTGTGGATAATTCCTTAGAGTGAAATTTAATGCCAGCAACAACAGAACAATAATCTGTTAATTTTCCTCTAAGTGGCATTAAAAAGTATTAAAACGGTCTTAAATTTCACAAAACCTGGAGCTACCCTGTCTGGTGAACCCTGAAAGAAAGGGAGAAAGTGAACAGGACTTCTCTTATTACAATACCAGTGTGTATGCTTGTGGTTTTTATTTTTTTATTTACACTTTGAGGAGTAGTTGTTTTGCCATTGCCTGTAAAAAGTTTATCCAACAAGATAAAATGTTTTACAAATTGACAAACTCTAAGTGTTAAGAACTGTTGCCTCACAGCATAAAGATCCCGGGTTTGATTCCTAGACCAAGCAGACGGAGGCTGTCTGTGTGGAGTTTGGATGTTCTCCCTGTGTCTGTGGGTTTCCTGCAGGTGCTCTGGTTTCCCCCATCAACCTAAAACATGCACGATAGACTTATCCTCCAGTTATTACTCCTGACCAGGATCCTGGCTCAAGATCTAGAGAAGTGTCCCAGGGTGCTGCTCCTGACAGGTCACCCCCAGAGCCATTGAAGGATGGGTCAAATGCAGAAAACAATTTTTTTCCTGTTTTGCGTTTGTTGGGAAAACTAAATCTTGTTTTACCATTTTTAATACACTGTGTTTTCAAAAGTATTCACTTAACCAAATAACTGAGTTAGGATTAGAGTGTGGGGTTGTTTTCGGGAGCTTAGTTCCAGTGAAAGGAACTCTGAATGCTTCAGCACCAAGAGATTTTGGACAATGCCATGCTCCCAACTTTGTGGGAACAGTTTGGGGATGGGCACTTCCTGTTCCAACATGACTGCACCACAGCACAGAGCATGGTCCATAAAGACCTGGATGAGTGAGTTTGGTGTAGAAGAACTTGGGCTGCTGACCTCAACCTGACAGAACACCTTTGGGATGAATTAGAGCGAAGACTGCGAGCCAGGCCTTCGTCCAACATCAGTGTCTGACGTTGGGCACGTAAATAGAAGCAAAGGGTGGGCTGACATCATATTAAACCCTATGGATTATTATGGGATGTCGCTTAAGTTTATATGCATGTAAAGGCAGGTGAGCTAATACTTTTGGAAATATAGTGTATATTTCTGTTTATTATGATAAGGGTTTTTTATTCGTTGTTCGGCTATGGCACACAACTTTACACTGAGCCCACTTTTTATGACCTTAGCTCTTAACCTAGCCTACAATAGAGCTCACTGTTATGCATTTTATTTATTCAGCATGACTTTATTATAATCCCAATACAAAGACTAACATGAAACTGTATTAAATTTATTCAAAATGTGCCTGAATTTGGCTCTGAACCAAAATATAGACCTTTTTTTTTAACAGCAGATATTGTGGAAAGACCTATGGAGCACACAGTTAATAAGTTTTCACTGGCCCATTTCATAGCAGTACATGGGTTAGTTTTTGAGAGAGACTATTAATCTAAACTGGTTTTGTTGTATTTTGCAGGTGAAAGTGTAGGGAGAGTCAGGAGACCTCAGATTCAGACCAGGAGCAGCCAGAGGAGAAGAGAAACGGCCAGAGCAGAGTCTAAAGAGGAGTTAAACAACAAACCAAACAGAAGACTTAGTGAGGACACCTGGGGACAAAGAGAAAAACAAAATAAGATAGACGTGCAGGTAGATAGACAATGCAAGAAAAGTGACCCAACAACAGGAATAGATGATTTAGGAAAAGAAACAATGAGGGAAAATAAAGAGAACAATACACCAAAGTCTTCCCGGTGCACTGTGTTTGACATTGTGACCCCAAAACTAAAAGAAACGAGAAGTCTGGAGAGAGAGGATCCTAAATCAGTGAAGAGTCAAGAGGCAAAACAGAAAGGTACAACTTTAGTCACTGGCTGTATCTGTGGAGTTTGTGCTCCCATATATTCACTGTTCCTCTTCTGTACCTGTCCAAACCATTTCAATCTGGAAACTATCTCCAAAAACATGACACATTCCTGATCCTATCCATCCTCATCATGACCAAAGAGAACAGAAACATCTTCAGCACATGCACTTTCTTTTAGCATATCTCTCTTTGTCTCTCCAGGTTTTTATAGAAGCCTATTTCTGCCACAAAAATTAAGCCTCACAGGAAGTCATAATTACTGGAATTAAAATAAAAATTATGAGTTTTAAAGTCATAATTATGAGATAAAAATGTATAATTACATGATTAAAATTAATACGTTTTTGTCAAGATTACGCATTTTCAGTAGCTGCTATGACAAAAGTATAAACGTCTGCAGTTTCTTTCACTGTCCGTATTCCAACAGTCACTCTGTCACAGAACCATTTACCCAACATTTTTGGTACATCCATCTGTAAATGTAGTACTGTCTTGACGTCTCCAATTGTCGCTCAATAAATCCTGTGACTTCAGTCATTTTTTATGAAGCCAGAGACCCTTTTGCTTAACATCTGTTCAAGGGTGCATTTATTCATTATAATTTAATGTGAATTTTCAAATAAATTAGTGTTTTGTTTGTTGTAAAGCCTGTTCTAACGTAGTTCTCTTCGCTATCAACTCAGACGCATCCTTTGATAAATAACCCTAAATGGCTGTGAGGACTTTGCTATATTACAACTCTTAGTTATATTTTGAAACTCATAATTTTGAATTTAAATCTCATAATTATGTTTTTTTGTGGGGCTTTTTTTTTTTAAGTGGTTGAAATGGCTTCCATATCTTTTACATTGAAATAGAAAAGAAAATTTAAATGTTGTGTGTTATGTTTACAGATACATTAAGTAGTATTTTCTTTTATAAAATTAGTTGTGTGTAAAGTAGTATGAAGAATAACTGGGAGACCCAAGAAGTCACAACCAGATTTAATAGTATATACTGATTTGTTTTTGTTATCAAAGTTATCAAAATACAGAGGAGCTGCAAACAGAAACGAAGACGACAACATTCATCTCCAAAAAGAAAGGTAAGTTTTACAATTTATTCTTTAACATAGCCATTATTGGTAACTTTTGTATGACCATTGTGACAGTGGGTCACAAAATGGTGGTCAGAAAAAACTATGATCTTCTGTGTTAAATTAGGGCCAGGCTACATATATATTTTAACATTTGTTTATGCTCTTTCATTAACACCTAAGATATAATAGGCAATTGTTTGAGCGGGCCATCAGTTTTTCGCATTCATTGTTGGTTTGGGGTTTTTTGAACAACCTGAGTTACAAGATAAAGTTAACCTTTTTGCAGAAATCTAAAGACCAGAGTCCCTGCCGCTTGGGCCTGTACTGTGGTTCATGTGGGACAGAGCTGCTTCCAGATGCACAAGGTCAGTTCCCCAAAATATTTAATATATGTATTTAGTTTAGTTCATTTTAGTCACACAGTAACCAGTGCTGGACAACCACTCCGGTCAAAACGCCAGATGTGAGCATATTTCAGCTTAGGCCAGTTGGATATTCAGTATGTATCTATACGAGTGCACTACGGGGTTTCCTCCAAGGACATCCATCCATGGCTTCACTCCTTTTTCTTTAACTTCACGACATTTAAACATCATATCTCCGACTTTTCTCACAGCAGACTGACTGACTCACTCAGAGGACACAGAAGCAGCGTTGGGTTCAGGTGTAAGAGGAGGAGAAGGGGAACAGGTCCACGCGGGGATCTCACGCAGAGCACAGAGGATGAACAGACAAGCACATCCTTTGTCTTAGTTTGAAATTAAGTTAAAAGATACCAGAATATACAAATAAGTTCCTATAATGTACAGTATTTCTGACTAGGGATGTGACAATATCTAGCAAGATTGAAATTTCACAAGATTCTTGTGAAGGTAAAAATCTGTCTTGTGATCTCAAGATGAGCTTCTGTTTGCACTTTTTACAGGGAAGAAGTGGTTTGTGGCTAAACATTTATAAACAGTTTATATATTCTGCTGTTGCATATATATTATAATAAATATATCTTTAGGTGCACTGAAGAGAGAAGCTTGTGGATCAGGACACCTTTCTCTTTTACATAAATCAAAACTTCTGTCTTCAAAAATGACCCAGTGCTGCAAATGTGGATCTGAACAGAAGTCACTCTCAGACAACGCTGAGAAACTGCTGGTCGTTCGAAGCCCCGTATTTCTGAAAGATCTCAACAAAACTCTCCAGCCATGCTGCGGAGACACACAGACTGGTTAGTTTATTTTTACTGTTCAAAATCTGAGCACTATTTATTAACTAATATGGCATGTTAAATTATATTTGGAGGTTACAATGCCATTTGGGACCCCTGCGCTGGCTCCATCACCAGGTTTCTCCAGTGTAAAGGCTGTTTGTCCAAAAGTCCACCTCCATCTGTGGGGCCCATTGCAGCTGAAGTCCACTTCCCCAGAAACACGGCCCAGGACCAGGTAGGCCAGTTTTATAACACACCTGAGTTTGCCTTCTTTCCATTTTTTCAGTAGATTAAAAAGCACCTTAAGTTTGCTGTCATTAATGTAGATTGTTTTCGTACCAACCGTGTTTTGATTAAATTTACAAAAATTTCTAGCATTGTCTTAGTATCATCTCAACTGTTCTGCATCCATCCATTGTTAAGGCAAGGGGTGTAACAACACATCGATATGCATCAATACATTGATATAATTACCCACGATCCTATTGTATCGATGCAAGATGTAAATATTGATAGATTGCATGTGTTTTTACAATATTACACAAGCTGTGCTTTTGTTTAGAGATTTGCTTTATTTTAAAACCGACGCACCGCCTTTCTCTACTTCCACTCCTGAACCTTAAAGAATATAAATAAATGGTGTGGTAAAGTAATTAGTGAGGGAAATGTCCGCAAACATTTGTTTCCTTGTGTTTTTAAAGTTTGGAGCAATATGATTCAAAGTTAATTCATCTAAAACTGAATAATTTATAACTTTATAAACATGAATAAACTTCAGATGTTCACTTTATTCTAACTGACCCTGGACCATTTAAAAGATTATAAACACTAATAAAAAAATCTGAATTTTATTTGAATGTTCAGTTTTATTCTAATAAAATAAATATACCAAAGTTTTTTATTTAGATTAAATATTCAGTTAAATAAGCAGATAACATTGATATATTGACCGGGGGCCCTTATATCGCATCATATCATGATCATATCGTGGCAGTCTCTGAAGTATCGCCAGATATCGTATCGCCAGTCCACTGTATTGATATAATATTGTGTCGTGATGAAAGTGGCAATTTACACCCCTAGTTAATGCTCCCATTTCATATTTAAATAGATCCATTTGTTCCAAGCGTTGTTGGCGCCACAGCATTTATACTTCCAACTGTTTTCTGAGTCAATGTGTGTTATGTTAAACAATCAGTTGGAGGGGATCGATAATAGTCTAAGTTTTTACCAAGACAGAAGAAAACAACCACAACAAACATGGTGCCGCTGAGGTTTTTATTTCTTATGTTTAGCTACTCCACCATGGCTTTTATGAATGTATACAGTTCATTTGTGACGCTATGACACCGACGCCCCATGTTGTTGTTTTTTACCTCTAACTTTGCTGAGGACACCTGCTGCACCACTCAATCAATACCCACTCCTCTATAATCCTCCTCTATAGTATCACAGCTCAGAGTCTCTCAGATCCACTTCCAGATTAAAAAAACCTAAGCCGATTTCAGGTCAGACGCAGGAGGTGATGGCGTTTTGGCTGTTTGTAAGAATTATCTAGGTATTTTGATTTTTGGGTGGAGCTCTGGATCTTTATCTGCAAACAGCCACAGTTTGGACAGAAGGCTACCGTTTGTAATTGGCTTGTTTTTGCTAATTTACAAAGAGCAGCCCAGGACATTTTGCTTCTTCCATTTCTAGTACTTTTCCTTTAAATAGTGGACCATATTACAGCAAAATCAATGTCTTCACGCTGTAGGAGTCTGACTGTTTCATTCTTTTATTCATTCATCTTCTCTCACTTATTCTCCTTATGGAGTTGTGGGTACTGGAGCCTATCCCAGTAATTTTGGGCCAGTTAGTCGCAGGGCTGACACAGACAGACAACCATTCACTCTCAAATTCATTCACTAGGGGCAATTTAGAGTCACCGATTCTCTTAACACATGCATGTCTTTGGTGGAAGGAAGCTGGAGAGAACCCACAGTAACACGGGTTAGATATGCAGACTCCACCCAGAGAGTTTGTGTGTTGTCGGCCCAAGGATCAAAATATTGTACAATGTCCCTTACAATGACTAAAACAATACTAAAATAAAAGTTTCCTCTATTTTTATCAACTCCCCAAATCCTGCTACACAGAGGAAAAGTAGTACACTGCTCAGAGATGGAGTCCTTTAGTTCTGACTTGAGTTGAGTCATTGGGCTTAAAACTTGTAAGTAAGTAAGTAAGCTTTATTTCTATAGCACCTTTCCCAGACATAGTCACAAAGTGCTTCACAATGAAAGGCATAAAACAACATCATAATAAAATACCAGTGGAATAAACACATTATAACAAAATACAGTCAATCATAGCAGCCCTAGTCTAATGACCCTGAAACGCTTGTGTAAAAAAGAAGGTCTTAAGTTGTTTTTTAAAAGTATTTATGCAATGTAATGAGCGCAGGTGCGGTGGCAGTTCATTCCACAATCTGGGCGCAACAACTTGTGACTCCACTGAAATTAAATAAATAAATAAATCATTATTTTGAGGGCTCGGACTTGGACTTGTCTTTTCTCACAGACCAGGGGTTTTATTTTTAAGACTGTGCATGGAATCCTTATTAAAATGTGCGTACGCCAGAAATATTCACATTTATAAAACACTGCATACGCACACCTGCAACGCAGTTACCTCTTTACAGATCCCACCTGGAGTAGAAAGGTGTACCCCCACCTCAGATCATGCCTTCTCCACGCCTCGATGTAGCCAAAAAGGACGATGCAAAGTAGCATTTCCCATTATTTAACAAGAATTTAGAGGCCCACCATAGGCTAATCTTCTCCACCATAGTCTAAAACCAAGCTGGACAATAAATTGGGAAACAGGTGACAGGTAACACTTCTTTTAGCATCAAAAATAGAAACTGCAACAATACTATGCTAAAAAAAGACTCATTTAAGATTAGTTAGAGAAATTAATTGACATTTTTATACCCAAAATTCATGTGCATGTGTATTTCATAAAAAAGATTTTATTACATATCACTATATCACTCAATTCTGGCAATAGTGCAAAGTGACATGAGTTTTCCCTAAACATGAGCCGCTAATCAGAGGAAAACACAGAAGTGAGTGGAAGAGCCAAGTTAAATTTGTTTCTAGTTTATTTTAGTTTTATTTGTATATTTTTAAATAAATCTGGACAGTCTAAATCTGAACAGGGGGCAGCGTCTATACATTAGTGTGTGTGTTAGCTGGGTACGTGTCACCTCTGCGTTGTTCTGACAGATTATAAAACTGTTGAGATCGTCACAGAGGGCTGTCAGATTAACTGGATTAACCCTGAACGGCTTCTCGTCAATTGAGGTCAAACTGCAACTTTCCAAACAATATAAGAGTTACTGTACAAGGCTATTGATCTACCGTCGGCCCAAAAGTAATAATAAGAATTAATAATAATAATTCATCAAATTTTTATAGCGCTTTTTTGGACACTCAAAGACGCTTTACATACCAAAAAAAAAAAAAAGTGGATCATGGGGAGGCTTTCAATCATTACATATTTCTTAAATGTAAATAAGTTGCTCACTACTACTACTGCTAATAATAATATTAATAATAATAATAATAATAATAATAATAATAATAATAATAATAATAATAATAATAATAATAATAATAATAATGCTTCTTCTTTCAGTCTTTTCATCAGTCAGTCAAAGTACTTTTCTAGACTGTCGCTTTACAATAAAGACTAATTTATTTTCCCATTTCATGCATAAATAGATCTATCAGTTTTAAGCGTTGTTGGCGTCACAGCATTTATACTTCCAACCGTTTTCTATGTCTTTGCGTGTGGTATGTTAATTAACCAGTAATTAACTTGCTCTCGTCACTCCTTAAAAAGGTGAGCTGTGTTCACTAGCGCCCCCCAACAGTCAGCGCATGTACTGCTCCATTTGTCTGTATCCGCAAGCTCTGGGTAAACAGACCGACGTACAAGAGAATGAACTGCAGAGGACGGACAGAGCGCTCCGTCCACAACCAAACACACAGACAAACACATTCATACAGGCAAGGTGGGTGAAATGTCTTGCCCAAGGACAGTTTAAGCAAGGCTGGTAGCGGGGATTGATCCACCATCCTTCCAGTTAGGGGGCGAATGGCTCTACCGACTGAGCTACTGTTAGCCTGTTAGCCTCATTATTGAGAACCCCTTTTTATAAGATGGTATTAATATGTGCCTATAGTATAATCTCCTTATTCATAACTACTTTTATATAGTAAAAATCGAGTAATAATTATCTCGTTTATATTGCAAATAAACTCACACTTATATGAAATGAATAGGAGCTAAAAGTATCCTTCAGTAATTATGCCATTATACTGGTCCTGTAATGGCTGAGTTGAACTGACAGCTGAGAAGAGTCAGTCGAATGTGACGGTTTCAGAGCGTGACACAAAAACAAACAGAAAAACACAAACCAACCGTCAGAGTCCAACGGTTAAAGCACTGTCTGGTCAATTAGAGCTGTGGCATTTCAGTATCAAGTACTTCTTGCTGCTTGCCATCGACTTATATCGTCTTTTGCAAGCTCTACATTACATTTTGAACCACAGTCAAATTATAAACGTTGGTATTTTAAAACTCTTTAAAGGTGGAGCAGATAACTCATTTGAAGCTGTTGTTTAGTCTCTGTGTCAGTGCTTTCTAAAATAGTTTTAAGGTGTTATATTCTGCAAAATTGACATTTCTGAGGTTTCTACCTTGTTATAACATTGTTCCCTCATCAAAAACATACCAGGAGTTGTGTTTTGTTTCATTCACGACTGTATTCTCTGGTGCTGAATTTCTGAGGCCTCAGAACGCTCCGTCCTGCAAACCTCCACCCACTCAAGGAAGCACTGACCAATCAACAAGCTCCTCTACATCCAGTCTGCTCTCATTCATTTATCCAAAAACAGTGTACAGCTCTGTTTCCACTGATTCCTCACAGACATTTTTCATTTTGTAGTAAAATGGCAACATACAGAAAGTTTAAGGACATAAAAAAGCTTTTTTTCTTTGATTATGTTCAAAAGACCACAACACTCTGCCGCCCTCTGCTGGTCTCTTCACCTTTTTCTTTATGGCACCAGTAGAGTACATATTAAAAATGCTTTCTTTTAGTTGCATAATGTTTTTGAAGGTTGCTGCTGTTCTAGATTTACCTTGCCCAGCTGCTGGATTGTCATGAAATTTGTGAGTTCACAAATTCATGAATTCCTCCCGCTGATCCGTTTAGGTCTGAGCCGGTGGCGGGCTGGGCCAATGGTGTGGCAGTACTGCTGTGAGTGGGCGGGTTTTATGTTTGCCGACAACAACAAGCTCTTTTAGTGATACTTGTTATCAACATGGTGATGCAGAAAAACTTAAGGAATGCTGCTCTACATTTACAAAAAACAGCAAAAATCTTCTAACAGCGTCTTTAGTGTGTTGTTTTACTGTCGTAGCAGTTTGTTGTTTAGCTACAGAGCTGGGGCTTTATCCAATCAGCTCCAAGTATTCTACTGAAGGTCCTGCTCCTTCTCAAACATTTTCAGCGAGAGCCATTCCAGACTGATATAATGTAATGTTTTGCTAACGTTATATCAATCTGGTTTTAGCCAGGTTAGTTCAAGATATGTTTGGTTTAAAAATATAAATAAAAGTATAATATGGCTCCTATTTTATTTTCCTACATATATTCTGCTTACCACATATAAAAACCTTGCCTCGAGTTTCAGTCTTCAAACCCTCTTTAGTATTATAGGATGCAGTTTGGTCAGGTCTATGCCTTCCCTGAGGCGTTCGAGAACCAGCCGAGACTTTGACAGATGCCATATTGTTCATAAATCTCTTGGACAAAAAAACAACAAAAAAAAAACATGTCCGAATGTTCCTGACACTGAGGGCGTGCACTCAAACCCACGATCGATCATTTAAAACTCTTAATCTCTTATGTGTCTCATGTTATGTCGTTGTCTGCTGCATGTGTCCTCAAGTGACCTTATGGTGTAACAGTATAGGTCTACAGAGAAGCTATAGTGATTTTTTTTTAATAAAAGGAGGGCAGACACCATACATGTGATAATTTCTATTGTTAAAATCCCAGATTGAAGCATTATAATCTTTAATATCTAATAACGATGCTGTGTTCACGCCTCACTGGAGATTAATGCTGATTATGTTCAATTGAGTGGGTTAATTGTTGCTCTGAGCTGTGGTTTAATTTGGACACAATGGGAGCGGTGTGTGTCCTGAGGTGAAAGAGCAGTTAAATCCTGAATGAAACAGAGACAGGAGGTGTTTGTCACAAGCTCTTTTCACACTGCGTTTGAATTTAGGGCTGATGATAACAGAAGGCCGTCCAGAATTTATACTACTTTGAATGTCTCATTGTGGAGCTGGCATACTTAGAGCTAAGGCTGGACAAAGTGCTCTGTGCATGCTCCAGAGGTGGCATGGCATAAAACTTTTTAAAAAATATGAGAAAGGTGAGTGATTTTAAGACCAAAAAACATACATTATGCCAGTAGTTATTAAACACTGAACACCAGGTATAACAACAGAACATAAACAAATAATAAATATTTATTTATCTGTATATATCACTTTTCAAAAACAAGGTTTACAAAGTGCCGAACAGCAAACTGAATAAATAACACTGCAAAATCAACAAAGAACATACACAGGCATTTAGAAATTTAGAAACAGTCTGAGATAGAGCAATAAATGAAGTCATAATCAAGAAATAAGTTATAAAAAGGCCAGTCGATATGAAGAGATTTAGAAGATGATAGTGATGGTGCCAGGCTTATCTCCTCAGGCAGGCCGTTCCAGAGTCGACGGGCTTGGACTGAAAAAGCTTGGTCACCCTTGGTCTTGAGTCTGGACTTCAGAACAGGGACCTGCCTGAGGATCTAAGGCTGGTATTGTGTTGGTGTCTGTTAAAACCAGTGAGAAGCCAAGCTGTTGCGGTTTAAACAAGTTCGGAGGCGAGAGAGGGATTTATTATCGAGATCGGAGAGGAGGGAGCTACAGTAGTCAAGAAAAATTAGAGCATTGGTGACTTTTTCTAAATAGGGTCAGGACAGGTTTGATTTTACTGATGGTGCAGAGGTGAAGAAAACGGGGCTGGGTTACTTTTTGGATGTGAAGATGAAAGTTTAGATTGGAATCAAATATTACACCTCAGTTTAAATATGTGTCTCTCAAGTGCCACCTTTATTCCCCGAGCCAAAAATCTATAGCCCCAAATTTATGTGCAGATCTCAAGCTCAGATAATTGACTGACTTTTTTTTTCAAACTTGGTTATATAACATCATAAAAAAATAATAATAAAAGTGTTAAAAAAGTAGTAGGTTGGGTAAAACTTACATAGCCCTCCTCCCTTCTCACTTATCTTCTCTTATTTCCTGTGTAGTATTTTTTAGTAAACGTGCTGTCCATTACTATTAACAATATACCACCTTAATATGTCAAAATAAATGTAGCAATTCATACAGTTTATACTATTCATATATTTACTTATTCACTGTGGCAACTCCTGAAAGAAAAGGAGCAGCCAAAAGACATTTTCTTGAAAGCCAGTTTATGTATAGAATATGTTTATACAATGCTAAAATGTACTGTAGCGGACATATTTTTTGTAATAGTAATTAGGTTTTATTCTTTCACCTTATCTCCCAGGCTAACCATTATAGTGTAGTGATTGTATTGTGTGCTATTTTTATGAATGTCTAATGAAATTGATTCTTTTAAGGCGTGAGTCCTGAGAAAGACGGTCTGAGCGGATCACGGCGCTGATCTGTCTCCGCTCCCAGCTGTCGGAACTTGGCTTGAGTTTGAGTTTTGTGGCTCGTCTCACAAATAAACCCAGATTTCTTTCAGGGGGTCTCTCGGATTAGACACTTAATCTGCCTACGTGCCCGGTAACTCCCCTAATCTCCGTATAGCCATCCCGTTTGGGCCACTCACACCATAATCTGGTTAATGCTTCGGTGTGATGGCAGCAGACGTTTGTCACGATCTGAGTGGGGTCTGTTGGACTTCAGGGTCTCACCAGGAGGGATTTAAAGACAGACAATTAGCTGGATACATGAGCCATCCTTAGATAATAGCGCTAAATACACGAAAGGCACTTAACGTCTTAGTCCAAAAGCCTGAGATGAGATGACATGCATCTTTTTTGGCACGTTTATGTCTGCTTTTGCTTGGATTAACTTCAGCAGCAAGTTGCCAGAAAAGTTATGTTACTTTATTCTCAACAGGTGTCATCTTAGGACCCATAAATTCCTTTATCATTTTAATGGGACCCACTTTTACATAATATGTTTCACAATCTTAAAACTTAATCTTATAACCTCATCAGAGTGTCACAGAATACATCAAAACACTATATTATACCAGTATATTACCCCAAAACCTGCTTGACACGGCCCTTTTGGGTCCAGATTCACAACCTGAGAATACAGAATTTTACTTAATGTAATACAGATTGTTAATGTAATTAGTTGCTAAAATTATAAAAATTGCTTCAAACTCCCCTTATACATTTCATATTTTATGTATTAAAAACTGATTGGTTACCTACAGAAGCGTAGTGCTGCCAGGTCAGTAAAAATACATTCAATCTGCTTTACGTTTTTCAGATTAGATTAATTTATTTGAAAGAAGGAAAAAGCCAGAATTAGCCAAAAGGCTACGTCTTATGTGATTCTAATTTATTGCGTTATTACAATACTGGCATATCACGTTTCTACATGATAAATATTGTTGTTTTAACAGGATCATTTTACATTAATAATAATGAATGTTTCATGTCATTATAAGATATAAACTGTTCACGTTTTTACAAGACAGTAAATATTTATCATGTAAATAAACATGATTTCTTGTAAGAAAATGTGATAAAATTCTTGTTACAACAAGAAACATGTTGCATTAAAATGTGATACAGATTAAAGCTGCTATGAGCGTAATATATATTTTTTCTTCTTTATAAAAATGACCCACATGTCCCAAGATATAAGGTAAACATGTTTAAATCAAATATTAGTTTTACTGATAAAAATGGGACAGCTGTTTTGTTTTGGTTCTAAAACCCTGCATCTCCGATCGTCCAATCAGAAAAGCAGAAAGCTCCATGCTCTGGTTACCACACAGGCCAATATGTGCATGCAGCAGTGCCTTACAATTATTTTTACTCACCTGACAGCAATATGCTTCCACGTGTCCAAAGACATGCATGTATCGGTGAATTGATGAGAGTAATTAGTTTGTCAGTGTGTGTCTCAGTCAGCCCTGTGTCTAACTGGCCCTGTCCAGGTGTTTCCCCGCCCAAGGCCCATAGTGGACATGACCATGACCTGAATGAAGACATTAATAAGCAAAATAACATCCTCAGTTATTAAAGTTCATTATTATTATGCAATTCATAACATATTTCCTCAATGTTTTATTCATTATAATTCCTGACACCAGCATCCAGTCTTGACAAATGGATTTTTACAACTCCTGCATTATTATCCAATCAATACAGTCACTATTAAGTTTCACTAATCGCTTGTAAACCAGTCAGTATCATTGATCAGGTCACAGTTTGAGAGAGACTTTGACTGGAGAGGGGGTCGACAGAGGGAATGACTCATAATCTATTAACTCAGTCAGCCTTTTCACATGCGACGCCCTCGATCAATCTCTGTGCGAACACTGACAAATGAAGTTTACAAACACTAAAAGGGCCTATAGGACATACTACTTCTTGCAATAAATGTACTTGTAGACGTAATACAATCCTAAATATGTAGATGAAGATAATGTCATGTATGGTTTATCTCAGTGCTTCCTCAAATTTTCACAGACCTCTCCACACATTGGACCCCTCCTCCCATGCACTTTAGTGTCTGTGAGCACACATTAAATGAAATCTCTCACGGTGAAATTATTCTTTTATAACTTCTCCAGCATTTTCAGTGAGTGTCGCCAGTTCACATAAAATGAAATAAGTCTACCAAACATCTAGCCCAGTGTTTCCCATCCAGCCAGCACTTTGCATGATTTAATAATAATAAGTATTTGCAATCTTTTCATAATGGACTATTAAAAGTCAAAATGTCTCCCTACTAAAGGATATTTTCTGAATATTATACTGTACTGAGTGTTCCCAAGGTCTAACAAGCATAAAAATCAAGTATTAATAAATATTATGAGTAGGTATTAAATTTTGTTCATCTAAATCTAAAATTTGTCAAAACATTATGTTAATATTAGAAAAAGTAGAGTCACTGCAATAACAAAATATATTTACTGAAGAAATGTTCTTGAAATACATGATTAAATTTTCATGATTTTTTAATGCAGCAATGGAGTTCCTTCATCTGTATCAGACTTTTAAATAAAACCCTTGAGTTTCAGAGTAGTACGGATAATTCCTGAGTGTGAAATTCATACAGTTTATTGTTGTGGCATTAAAAGTCTTAAAAAAATACAAAACCTGGAGCTACCCTGCTGTAGTTCTTAGTCGTACATATTTTTTAGGTTCAAAGGGGAGTTATTCAAAAGATTTTATTTTTCTTTGTAGTTAATTTATCTAAAATGAATTGCTATTTATTTTTTCAAGTTTATTCTGATCAGAAAAATATGTAGTAAAATAAGTAAATGCAGTTAATATAGTATTTTATTTTTTTATGTCAAATTTGAGTTTAAAAGAAAAAGCGCAGGAGAATGTGTACTCACAATAAAGTAAGTATAAAATGTCTCTGTACTAATAAACTCAGATATTTTATACAAGCACTGTCTCATGGTCTGACAAAAGCCCAAGGGTACGCGCAGTGAGAAAGGTTAAGAATCACTTCTCTAGCCAACAGAATAAAGATGTGACCAAACATTAATTTGCTGAACAATAGAGGGTATGTCTTTTTTGGCCTTTAAGACTGTTTGTTTTTTGTTATTTTTTATTCTGAAAAATAAAATGGCCAGTGATACGCAGGTTTAAAAATCACAGAGATTCATTTCAAAAAAGAAAAAGTTACAGATTATTCATATTTGTACTCAGTTTGACCAAGTAATAATTTTAAGTAATGAAAAAATGATACCAAGACATCTATATTTTATAATTATGGTCAAATGTACAGTGTCTGTTAAAGTTAGAGCCACCTAACTCCTCGGTCTACCTGCTCTGAGCTCCATCTGTTCTCGTCTGTGTGTTAGGGTCAGAGATGGTTCAGTGTAAATCTGTCACTTCCACATTTGTTCCTCATTTAGAGCCTTTTCTCTTCGGTTCTAACGCAGGGTTTTGGTCCAGAGATGACCTCAGCAGACATAAGTTTGGTCTAGGTCTGATAGAGTGAGCTGTCTCTGTGGAAGATACTGAATTATTATCGCTCAGACGTTCGGACATCCCTCCCTGATGTGGAGCCAGTGTCAAGTCGAGGACAGAGAGGTGAAAGCTCCTCTCATGTCTGTATTATTAAGAGAACATCACCAGCTGCAAGAAGTTCAGTTCACCCGCTATGGGAAAGAAAATAACTAGGAATTTGAGAGTTAAAATTAAACCTACAAGAACAGTACCCTTCCTTCTTTTATAAAGACATTATAAAGAGGTGGAAAGTAACTAGATCATTTTACTTGTAGTAGCAGTAGTAGTAACAGTTGTTATAGTAGTGGGCGGCGCTGTAGGGCAGTAGTTAGCACTCCTGCCTCAGAGCAAGAAGGTCCCAGGTTTGATTCCTGGTCCATGCGGGGCCTTCATAGGACTTTATTTAAAGCTTATTTACTTCAGTTTTAGTCTTATAAGTCCTGGTTTAGTAATAATTAGCCCTATATCATGGCTGTCGTCCAGGTCCAGTCCTGGTTTAGTCCTGGTGCTGTGGTCCAGGTGTAGACCCGCTTTAGTCCTGGTTTAGTCCTATTATGGTATAGGTGTAGACCTGGTTTAGACCTGACCTAATTTGGCGCTGAATCGCACAAAAGCTGCAGAATGTTTCTAAGAAAAAACTTTAGCACTGTTAGTGCATTTTGCTGATCCTTCAGCCCATCTCCTGTCTCTCTGCTCGTATCCAGCGCTCCTCAGATCAGCTCAGGACAGCGCTGTTTTGGGGGAGCGGATGAATATAGAGCAAATGTGTTTATATTTTTTATATTTTCTGCAGAAGAGCCGCTAACGTAGCACTTGTTCCCGTTGTGTACCGTCCTGCTCCTGTCCCTTCGCCCCGCTCAGCTGTAGTGGATTTGCTGAGTGTCTGTTTACTGTTTGCTCAGCCTCGCGCCGTGAGCAAGTT
Source organism: Bostrychus sinensis (assembly GCA_020698575.1). NCBI lineage: Eukaryota > Metazoa > Chordata > Actinopteri > Gobiiformes > Eleotridae > Bostrychus > Bostrychus sinensis. The sequence goes on along the minus strand of CM036245.1, from coordinate 7,353,182 downwards.
GAATCGATTCATATAATTTTCTGAATAGATAATGAATTGAGGAGGGTTGATTGATGATTTGATATTTTTACCCACCCCTAATGGTTCTTGATCGGAAAAGGATGCTTTGCCCCCTCGGGGTTGGGGCTTTTATGATAAAAGACTAATGCCTTTCCCATACGCCGGGTTGATGACCCACCCCAACTGAAAAAATAACTTTGGATGCATTTATAAGTTTGCTTCGTGTTGCAGTGGCCGTTTAAGGAGGCGGGTTTCCGAAGTCCAGCTCTGGCAGTGACCTAGCTGTTGACCCCCAGGTCCCCAATATTTGTAGTTTTAGTCCATATCATATTTTCTCAGTCCATCTGAATACTTATTTGGCTGCGTCTCCTCATGCCTGCTGTGCGTCACCATGTTTGTTTTGCCCTCCAGTGCAAGCCAAAAGTCACAGGACTGAAATCTATGAATAAAAGCTTTATCACTCAGTGGTTAGAGCATTTATCGCTGAATTAGAAGATCCCTGGTTTGAGTCCAGGTCTGGGTTCTGTGGACAATGCCTTGGAGGTATAAGGGCTCTGTGGTTGAATGGATACGAGCATTTACCCCTGACCTAGCAGATCCCTGGTTTAAGTGTAAGTCTGGGCTCTATATCTTTACATTGTCTGCTTTCTCCCTGTGCTTCTAGTTTGAGGTGTGAACAGTTTGTGCTTAATCCGGCCTTAATATCGCTCTCGAAGCTGTTGAAAGTCTAATCTCTCGGCTGTGGTTGTGATCCAGGGTGGAGTTACCGCCGCTGCCTAAATGGAAACTCCCTCAGATCCAGCTCCTTACTCTGAGGATCCCTGTCCAAACACTGCTTCACGTCACACATTAAGTCCTCACTCGTCTGCCTCTCAAAACTAAACTGCAAGTCTTTTCTCTTAGGCACATGATGGATGGCCCTACGCGCTCAGCACACAGCAGGTGAAAGGTGAAGAATTAGGAGCTGTCAGAAAATGGGCTGAAGCTTGAGATGAGGCCTAATAAGAGTGTACAAGTTATTTTGTGAAGAGATGTTGGTGGTCCAGGACAATGTAAATATTGAAAGTGTTGGAAGGCGGAGAGAAGTCAAAAGCTTAAGTAAGTTGGAGAGTTATGCATCATTTCAGCACATATTAATACGTAAAGAAATGTATCATCAGAGGTGCTTGAAAAGTCAGTATTTTTAGTTCTAAGCAAGTCTATTATCTTTGCATCATAATTATTTATTTGTACAAAAAATCCACATTACTTTTTATGTAAATATATTCAGCTCACCCCCACTGCCCTGTCTGAATTATGAATCTATAGATGAGCTAATGGACTTTATTTAACAATCCTAGACACATTTATAGCCTGTCCATCCTGGGAGTGGATCTCTTCTTCATATGGTTCTCCCTGAGGTTTCTTCTTTTTTTTTTTTTTTTTTCCCCACAGCTGGGTTTTTTGGGAGTTTTTCCTTACCGAGAAGAAGGGTCTAAAGACAAGGGACGTCCTGGGACTGTTTAGTTTAGTTTGTGTTTGATTGTGTGAGTAATTGTTTGTGCCTGTTCCTGTGAAGCCCTTTGAGGCGACTGCTGTTGTGATATTGGACTATATAAATGCAATTGAATTGAAAATTGAATTGATATTTGACCATAGTGCGTCTAACCTAACTTCTAACTGAAGCTGTGGATGTGGAGAAAACATGCTGTCATTTGTTGATTGTGGCAGTAGCTCAGGGCTGGAGCAGGTTGTCTAATAACTGGTTCGTACTGTCCATGTGTCTGCGGGCAAGACACGTTATCTCCAGAGTCTACCACACTGTATGAATGTGTGTGAATGGTTACTTGATGTAAAGAACTTTGAAGCCCCCGGAGGTAGAAAAGCACTGTATAAATCCAGACATTTAACATTTATCCATTGACTTTTATTAAATTATTTAATTATAACTAGGGCTGCAACTAAAAATAATTTTGAAAATTGATTGTGAAGCGAGTGTGTGATTTTTTTATTTTTTTATTTTTTTTAATTTTACCCGGCTAAAGCTACAAGAGTGCCACTTTTGGACTGAGGATATATACAAAGATATTTTTTATCAAAAACACAAAACGTACATTCTCTTCTCTTCTGTTTAGTTGAATCTACTGCGCTGTCTTGATAATAAAAGCTCCTCAATCAGCACGTTGTATGTTTCAAAATCTATATATACTCCAGTTAGCTAATTGATCACTAAATTAGTTGACGATTATTTTCATACTCGATTAATTTGATTAGTTGTTCTAGCTCTAATTTTAACTAAGGGGTCTCCAGGGGGCAAAGTTAGTAAGTAACTAGATACTTTCCCTTAAGTAAGTTCTGTGCGGGTTAGTAGCAGTTGTAGTATTTAGATGTTACTGTTCAATTAAAAACAATTTGTACTTCATTGTGTGACTTGCTCTCTCTTGTACCAAAAAGACCAAATACAGTATATCCGCCCATACGATCACACCTTCCTCCTTTAAAAGTATGTGACACCTCTTTGCCACACACGTGTACTGCTGTCTCTAAAGGAAAATCCCTTTGTGGTAATGACTGCGCACTCTTTTGTTTCGACCTCTTAGCGAAATCTGTGGGCGCTGACAGACGAGACTATTTAAGAACAAAATCAAACAGAGCTCAAATCCTGCCCCGGCACACCTCTGCGTGGGAATGACACTTCTACAGTCGTCTCTATTTGAACAACCATTCCACTTTCTCTGAGCGTTCAAAAGCACTGTTCACTACACAGACTTCAAAAGGCCTGTTAAAACAGTGTGTGAGTGCCGCTAATCCAGAGACAGAGGAGCAGAGGACAGAGAGAGGCATCGGAAAAACTTGTTGTGGTTCAGTGGATGTCCCAGTTTTATGAGCTGCGTCTTGTACACACTGAACACACAAAGGATGGTTTGGTTTCAGGTCAGAAAGCCTGCCAGAAATAGCATTTAAACCAACCAACTACAATATGCCGAGGAAGGTTTAACTTGGATGAGTGCAAAGAATTTCATGGATGCAGGGCCGCTGACTATCATGCCTTTATTTTTTTATTTTTTGGCCTTTTGGCTTTACTAGACAGTACAGTTAGTATTAATAGAATATTATCAAGGAGAAAGCATCGTCTACCAACTGAGCTATCCCCTTTTTTAGCTTCTGCATGTAGATTGGGTCATCCACTCACCACAGCGTCAGCCCTTAAAAGTCCCTTATTTTGCTAAACCAAGTTTTGTAAGCGTGTAACCATGTTATAATGTTTGTACCTCAAAAACATACCTGGAGTAGTATTTTGTTTCATCCATGCCTCTCACTGCTCTACACAGACACGTGGAACTACCCTGCACACAAAAAAGAAATAAAAGGGGCAAAAGACATATATATCTTAAAAAATAAAATAAAAAAAATAAATAAAAATGGAAAAAGAAGAAGGAAAAAAAAAGTGCTAACAACACATGCATATGGTTACAGCATTGCTATCGATTCAGGCACTGGAGGTAGTTTCTTGAGCTGGGTACATCATTGACCTGTGTAGGAAAAGTAGTGAGACCACTTACTGTTAAAGTCATCCACTCTATTCAATAGCCTGTATGATAACCTGCAGCAGGTTGACCTGGAAAGGTGTGCCAATGGGAAAGAGATGGAACAGATTGGGCCCTCCAATCCCTCACTAATAGTTTCCTCCCAAGCATGATGGTCGTCTGAACCCACTGCGAGAGAGAAGAGGGCAGGTGACTCAGAAGGGGCCCCTAAAACATAAAGCCTGCTAAAGCCCATAGATACAGAGTCTCCGGACTCTAATTTCATTTGTCATAGCATTTATGCTGGATGCCCTTCCTGACACAGCCCTCTCCATTTATCCAGACTTGGGACTGGGACCAAAAGGACACTGGCTTGTGACCCCTTCTTGCTGGATTAAATGTAGATATGCATAGAGTAAAACTACTGTTATGTCTAAACTGCTATAATCAGTGTGTGAAAAAAGAGTTAATGGTCAATACTCGGTTCCGCCAGCAGGGTGCGCTTGGTGCCTTATGCACCAGTAGCTGATGCCAGTAGAAGAAGTCTAGTCAGTACGTGATGAGTCTGCAGAGTACCAGGAGAGTGACCAAGTGCTGTTAATGACTGTGTTCTTGTATCCTCTGCAGTTCTACAAAAATTAAATATGTTGCACCGAGAGTGAGTTGGCCCATCCTTTTCAACCATGTAACAATAACTAGGTAGTAAATAGGTATATACTAGTTATGTGGTAAACAGCATTTTACTGTTGTTAAAATGGAAACAGGATGAAGACAAAAATCATACAGAGGACTGAACTACAACAAGGACCTCAGCAGAACCAACAGGTGACGAAAGAAAGCACTAAACAGCATTAATCAGGTCAGAGAATGTCTGTATAAGCCGGCACCATCTTGATTATTTTTGATAGTAGATTATCTTTTACTTCTACTTATCTTCTCTTCTGCTGTGTGAGTCCAAATTGACCGAGGAGAAATGACTTCCTATGGTTGAGGAACCAGCCTCATGCGTTTTAAAGAAAGTAGAGGTGCTGGCTGGCCAGGCTTGGTACCATATGCATTGTAACATATTTTCTGTTATAATGTCCTCTTACCTTGTCCCACTAGTTGGCAGTAATTTACAAAATAGACTGAACATTTCTCACTGATTACATGGATGAATGGCATGTCTCTTTTACTGCTTGTCAAACAAGAGTCTTATCGAGTCACAACATGTTCTCATTCGCTTCAGAGATAATTATTCCCTGTGACTTATCCAGGTGTTAGCTTCGACTTTACACCAAAACTCTCCCATACACTTCACGTTTAAGCCACATTTCCCCCCTCCGCTGCAGCTGTTGTCCTGTCTCTGTGTATCTTTCTGATGTTCTCTAATGGCCCTTGAGTCACGCACCGGTCTCTCCCTGCACAGCCTGCCGTTCGTGTCACAAAACAAAGACCTGTGCCTCTCGGTGATACAGCAGCAATGGGCCAGCGCGGGCAACACCTCCAAAGCAAACACCCTTTTTATCCACATCACATAATGCTGCGCTTTTGTCCCGCACGTCCTGCTCCCGTCCTCCCAACAGGTGCCAGTTCAAGCAGCTTTGTTTCGGTCTCCTCTTCTTCTTCTTTTATTATTTGCAGACTTTGTAGGCAATGTACTGTTTTATTTTGTGTGCGCGCCGGCAGTGAAAACTCGGATTAACACAAGTGTAACGCTGTGCGTGTGTGAGCGAGTTTGTTTGGTTTGATATAAAAGAGTACAGGCCGGTGCTGTGAGAACTGACACCACCTTGAGCTTTTCATTGCGCTGTGGGTGGGACGAGGACAGAGGGAGAGAAACCAAATGAAACCAGATGCTTGAAGTTGTGCATAATTATGGCAAAATGTTACTTAGAATTCACTGGTTAAGGTTAGGTTAAGGTAGACTTTATTCTGCATAGAGAAATTTGTCCTCTGCATTTGAGTCATTCTTCAATGCTGCTCGGGCGACCTGTCAGGAGCTCTCAGTGACCCTTCTCCAGATCCTGAGCCAGGATCCTGGTCAGGACCTAGGTGGAGGATTAGTCTGTTAGCCTGTGCATAATTTAGGTTGAAGAGGGAAACTGGAGCACCCAGAAAAAAAACATCCAGACACAAGGAGAACATGTAAACTCCACACAGAAAGGCCCCACACGGTCTGGGAATTGAACTCTGGACTTTCTTGCTGTGAGGCAACAGTGCTAACCACAAACACAAACACTCCTATAAGTAGAATATGATAATTAATTCTTTCTTTTCTACAAGAGAAGACAAATTGAGCACTGCTTGAAAAGAAGCACGCTCATGTTTTTTCACAACTTCAAGCTTTAGTAAATTTAAGTTTTGCTCTCTTTGTTCCACGGGTTTAGTTTTAGTTTAGTTTATTCTTTATTTGTCAGGGACCAAGTACAAATACATTAATTTCACAAGAAAAGAGATGCTTTGTACCGGATTTAGCTACAAGATACTTTCTATCTGCAGTTACCAGGCAGGTAAGCACAAAAACATTACAGAATACAAAAGTTAAATTAATTCATAGTTAAAATACTTACTATGTTACCAAGCTTAAAAAGGCATTTTAGCCTTAATTCATAATTGCTAAAAGTACTTACAAATACAAGTTATTAGTAGTGAATAATGATGAATACAGGTAAACAGCATTAGTTCGACTTGTGTTGGCACAGTTGATTATTGAGAATGTTTTTTAAGGTTTTGAGAAAAATGATGCAGCTCTACAGACAACTTCAGTCTGGGAGCTGATTCCATTGTTTGATAGTTTTAAATGAGAAGTCTGATTGTGCAAAGGCAGAGCATCTGTTAGGGATTATGCAGTTTTTGTGAGCTGTGGACCAAGATGTTGGGGTCATCTGTTCAGAACAAAGTTGAATACATTTCTTCAGTGAAGTTGGAGCAATATTATTAACAATTTCAAAAATGGCTTGTAAATTTGAATATAGAAATTCTCCAAAGGGAATCTGTCAATTATTGTTTCAGTTATTGGATAGTGAAGTTATTGGATAGTTTTACATGGTTAAAAACTTGAGATGCATTATAGTTCCTTTTGATAATACTACCAAAAATCACTTTTACAAAATTTGAGCCAGACAATGCCATGAGTTTGCCACTTGAGAACGTTTGGATAGAGCATACACACACAAAGATATTTTTAATCAAAAACATCTTGTAATAAACCCTCCTCCTCATATTTCAGACTCTATGAATACCTCAGTTAACGATTAAACAATTACAATATTAGCTGACGATTATTTCAATAATTGTTTATATTGATTAAGCCGATTAGTTGTTGCAGCCCTAGATTTTAGACTCTTTGTTTATCCAGGCTTGGGACTAGCACAGTGGCGAAGTGGATAACATTGTTGCCTCACAGCAAGAAGGTCCTGGGTTCGATTCCCTGACCTTGTGGTGCGTTTCTGTGTGGAGTTTGCATGTTTTCCCTGCGTCCCATGGGGCTGTAGTCGACCTAAGAAAGTGTTAGTCGACCGAAGTTATGCCCAGCTCAGTGATTAATCGACCAAAATCAACAAAAGTTTACACAAATAAGTGATTTCAAATTCATTAGGTGATAAAACATTTGGAAAAGAAAACTAAATATATTATCTAAAATCATATATGCTTTCTTAAATAAAATGAAAAATACAAGTTATCAAGTCTTACATTTTTTGATGCAAAGAATGGATCCAACTAATCGACCAATCAAATTTTAGTCGACTAAGACCTCACCGACCGATTAATCGACTCAGCGACCAGAGGCCATCAGCCCGAGTTTGTGGAGTTTTTGGCTCCGTGTCCTCGATCAAACTCCTGACGTCCCACATAAAAGGTAGGGGCCCCACTTCACTAACACTGAACCATAAAACTAATATAGATTGATAACTGTCTGACCCAATTTTTTATGTGTCCATAGCCCACAGTTTGTTCCTGCAGGGCTTCCGTAGATGTAGAAAGGAAGGAACTGAAGCTTGTAATTGTAATTAGGTTAAAACTTCCAGGGTCAAGTCACAAATCTAAAAAAATTAGTCCAAGTCTTGAGTACCCCACCTGTGCCTTAGCTCTTTTGTCTTGAGTAACCCCACACTCTTACGTGTTAATGATTTTTTAAAAAGTGGTCATATAAAGCAGCTTTATTATTATTACAAAGACAATTATTTTTTGTTGTAAATACTATTTCTTCTGCATTTTTTAAATTTAAGATAAAAGCTCAAATAAATCTCAATGCCTTTAAATAATGCACAATACAAATAAAAATGTAAAAAATATAAACTTTTATTATATTTATATTTCTGTAATAAAATAAACCTGAAAAATAAAAAAAAATTAAAATCCTAATTTATTTATTACAAAGAAAAAGTAAAATAATTTCAATAACTCCCCTTTGAAACAAGCTCTTACAACTAAATATATATGTATAAGATTAATGCATTATTTTTATTATGGCTTTGCATTATTCAGATCCCTAGCTTCTTTTGCCATTTTGATGGGGCTTAAAATTTAACTTGTACATCTTGACAATGTAAAGTATCTATCTACTTCATTTGTTCATATCACATAGCTTTTTTACTGAACAATGTTATCGTTACATCCAGTGTTTCTCGCAGAAAACTTGTTAATTAAGGTGTTAGCAACTCATAGTGCCTCCAAATTGTGAACCTACAATTAAATGCCATTTATACATCCCACTTACAACAACTCCTAAACGCTACAAAAAGGCAATTTAACATCAAACACTGCATCATGAAAGCATTAAAAGCATTTTTTTCAGGTAATAAACTTAAGATATACTGTATATTACTTTATAAACCTATGTTGAATGGTCATGATGCCAACTATGAACTGCTGGGGGGAAACACTGACATCTATCCATTAAAAGTCAAAGAGCATAACAATGAATTATGTATTTGCATAACTATGTATTTTCCCATACCTCTGAGGTGCTGGAGGCCTAGAAAAGCGCTTGGATTTAACTGCTGGCGTTGACATTTGCTTTAGCCTCCCTTCTTTAAATCAGCCCAGAGAAATACCATTTATCACCTCCACTGACAGAACACACAGCAGTCACTTATTTCATATTGTAAAGCTGTATATTGACTGACAGTGGTTTTTGTCTTCCTCAAACATAAATAGTGTTTGTTTAGGAGTTAAAAAGTGGGCCGTAGGTCGACGAGATGAAAGACGAACAGCGGTGGCGGCCTCTGACGGTGCCGGAGGAGCTGAAGCAGAGGATCATGGGAGAGCAAATAGTTTTATTGACTCTAACACAAAGACCGACTGCGGTTAGTCTGATCCCTGCTCTGACAAACTGTGTCCTCAGCTGGTTTCACACATAACCTGTTTATACTGACGTCCATATTGGTTTTTAGAAAGGAAAATATATGATAAATCAAAGGATTGTTGTGCTGTAATAAGGAGGTTGCCATTGTCAGTCCCAGAGCCTTAAAGGTCCCCTATTCTGCAAAAATCAGTGTTTGAGCTTTTAACCATGTTAAAATGTTGTTTCCTGTTAAAAAACAGACCTGGAGTAGTATTTTGTTTTATTCACATGTTTGAGTAATCCTGTATGCTGAAGCACTGCCCTTCTCTAGAGCTGAGTCGCTCGGTCTCACAGCTCTATGTAGAAACCAGGAAGTGCTCCTGCGCGTTTCTAAAGCACATAAACATCATCGGGCTTGTTCTGATCATTTCAGAGCTTAAACTTCCGTCACTACAATGCAGTCAGCTCATTAATCTATCTGTTAGCCTCATGTTGCTAATAGTTGTGCTAAATAGCAATTTTATGCTCTGTCCAGTCCTCACCGTTGCCAGCAGGGGGCGACAGACACCTAATCCAAGGGTTCTCTACAAAGTCAAAGTAACAGCTCCCCAACAGAAGAGGTTTTCCGCATATATAAATTATTTTAAGTTATAAAACTACTGAACTACTAATGCAAATGTGCCCAACACTATTTCAAAAAGCATAATATAGGATCTTTAAATAAAACTTTAAATTTAGGCTTCACAGTATTCACAGTATAAAAACATGTTCTTTGTGATGACAATATCACAATAATGATAAGATTAGCGATATTTGGTTACCTTTGGTATGGTTAAGCCGTTATATGTAGGTGTTATATTTTGTTTTGTAAAGTGCTTTGGTGAAAAAAACTTAAAACTCAAGGACTAAAGTATGATAAATTAATTGGCTTTTTTTTTTCTTTGTTTTCTTTTTTTTTTTTTTGGTCTTGACATGATTTGATTTAAGCCTACAGACACTTATTCTAATAATGTACAATTCCAATTCTTTTATTATTTCGGCCATTAGACTATTAAACCCTAAAGGTGGTGTTTTTTAAACTAACTCAGTCATTTTAAATGTGGTTGTGGCTCTTTTTGGTATTTATTTGATTTATTTTAAGTCCTCTATGAGCTGTTTGATTGGGACCACATACGGTATGTGTGTATAGTATGTGACATGTTCATTTCTCTGGGGTCAAAAAAGTAATCTGAATCTGAACATTTCAGTCTGATTGAAAACTATAAAATTATTGAGATAAATTTGATCATTTTACCCAGTTATTTTTCTAAATTATTTTACTGCCAACCCTATGCCACATGTATTTTAAAGCACTATTTTATTTACCTATATTCACTTTTAAAATCACGTTACATTACTTCTCTATTGTATTAGCCACTCTGCTGTTTGCATTTTGTTCCTACATTGTTCACGCTCATACTTGGCAGAACCATGTTGTCCTCACAAACCCACATGCAGTTCCTCTTGTGACCAGTCAGGGGCAGTATTCCCCTTCTTTACTCGTCTCACCAAACCCTGCCGTCATCCCCTTCACATCATCCACGTCGGACCACAGTCTCTGTTGCGTCAGTCCGTCACAATGAGATCTGTTTGTTCAAGCTGCTGTTTGTCTCATCTGAACAAGAGAGGGGCTTAACCCAGAGACGACAGGGCGACGCACTCGTTCCTCCAAACGGATTTACAAAGAACTCGTTAAAATTAAGTGGTTAGAAGAATTTGGGACACTTACAAAGGCGGACAAATGGTCTTAGGAAACAGACAGTGACCTAGACGCTAAAAATATGTGAGAAATCCCCTAGGTTGGGATTGTAGCTATAGAAAATATTGTTATTGAATAGAAAAGCAGTGTTTTTAGTCAGCTTCAAGCATTATATTTTTTATACATTTTGGACCACCTGCTTTTTATTGGACTGGTTTTGTAGTTTAAATAGTTTATAGTTTAAATTTTACCTTTGCTTTCCTCCTGTCCCACAGACATGCAGCATGTATTACAATCTGTGTGTAGGGCTGCACAAATATAGCCTAGTTATGTCTGTGGATAATAAAGCCCTATTCTTCATAAGAGTATTCACATACCTCCAAGCAGAATTCTGTTTATTACCTTTGTAAGTGAAAAGGTTTTACATCACAGGGAATTTGCATTGTCCATTTGGTGCAAAAATCAACAAGTAACATAATAATAAACATGCTGGATAAAATAGAATAAAATAATCTGTAAATGGAATAAATTTACAAAATATACAGATATGAACAAAACAGCGTGTTTAAGTTGTGTGTATTTACAAAACATTATGACAGACGATACAGATGAACATTAATACATACCAGATATGATTGATGCATGATAGTGCACAATGTAAACAGTCCAAAAAAAAAAAAAAAAAGAGAGAATAGAACATGTGGATAAAAAGTGACCTTAATAAAGTGACAAAGTGACCAATAGCAGCCGGGTTATCTAATGTTTATGAGTCCTACAGCAGAGGACTTTTGTGACGGGAGGTTTAGCTGCTGCAGGAAGAACATCTCCTGGGCCTTCTTGATGGTATTGTCTTATTGTTATCAAGATATTTGTCATTAGACATTAGTTATTGCACATTTTTCTTATATCGTGCAGCCCTAAATCTCTGTCAGCCCCTGGCCATTGTCCAGGCTGTGGTTCCGGCCCATAGGTCCTGGGATAGGCTCTGGTCATCCACGACTAGAGCTGGGTACCGACACCAGTTCCTAAACAATACCTGGTTTTCGATGCCAGTACCTGAGCGATGATACCTATGGTGTGGTAATTCATCTTCTACTACTATTAAACACTATAATATTAAATAAAAGACACATTTTTGGAGCAAAATTCTCAGCTGTAAGTTAAAGTAGTAGCAGTAGTTTGTATGATTTATTCGGTGTATTTTATTTGATTCATGCAAAGGAACATTAAAGGTCACACTACGTTTTGAAACTTAGTATTAAATAATTTTATTTTTTTTTCAATGCCGGTAGTTTTATAGTAGTATCTTTTTTCAATACCACAAAACTATCATTTAACGATACCCAGCCCTACCCGCGACCTCTGACGGGAATAAGTGGAAGATTACAATAATGACATCAAGTAATAAATAATAATAATAATAAATACGTTTTCCTCAAATACAATAAATAAATATTATATCTTTAGTGCTAACAATGCCTCATAAGCAACTAATGCAAATCTTCTTCCACTGGATTTGGGCTTGACCATACTGTTATTGTTTATAAGGACCAGTACTAAAGGTTGCAGTAATAGAAACATGCTCGGGTTGATGTATGGAGAGCAGTGAGTTCTTGTGAAACATTTATGTTCAGTGACAGTCTTTGGTCTCTGTGTAAACCTCCGCAGACTGATCGTACAGACTCGTATAGACACATAGAGGAACATGGCTGCCCTCACAGAACAGAGACACGGACATTTATTCTGAAAAGATAACATCGCAGAGGGACAGTGTGAAGCTGATTACCTTTGTTAAACTTTCCATAGCTTCCAGTCCACTTCATTTAAACAGAACATGTTACAAAGTCAGTTTCCAAAGTGCTGCACAGAATAAACTTCTAAAATCAATCAATAAATAATACTCTGTCTACTCTCAGGTGGTAGAGCCGTCATCCAAAAAAACAGCCAGACACACATATTGCCTGTATGAACGTTTGTGTGTTTGGTGGTGGCCAGAGATGACGAAGAGACCAGCAGAGTGCAGCTCTGTTACGCTCTTTTGAACAGGAACGGGAAAAAAAACCTTTTGCTTTCTTAAACTTTTTGCTGTACACTGTCTTTTGGATAAATGAATGAGAGCAGCCTGGATGTAGAGGAGCTTGTTGTTGATTGGTCAGTGCTTCCTGGAGTGGGCGGAGGTTTGTGCAACTGAGCGTTCGGAGGCCTCAGAAACTCAGCGCCAGAGGATACAGTATTAGTCAAACAGGCGTGAATGAAACAAAACATAACTCAAGGTATGTTTTTGTTGAAGCAACAACATTGTAACATGGGAGCTAAAAAAAAAAGTTGCCCCTAGTGTTGTAGCGCCTGAGACAGGTCTTGAGACCATTTTTTTTTTTATAGTTTTGGTCTCATCTCGGTCTCAGCTGCAGTTTTACTCGGTCATGGTCTCCAAACATTATAAGAAAATGCTATTCTTTATAATTTTGGAGTAATCAGTTTTCCGCATCAGACGAACCAGGAAACTGTTTGAACCACTTCTTCTTTTTACTTTTCCCCTTTAGTTCACAAGGTTTGGTTGCAACTCTGTCCTTAAATGTTTTGGTTCACCCTGGACTTTGCCTGATCTTGGTCTTGATTAGTAAGGTCTTGGTTACAACACTAATTGCCCCTTTAAATGATCCCTCCGCTCTTACTTAGGGTTTAAATCTGTTAAAAATCACTAAACAAACTTTGGGATTATTCATGACATACTTTCTCCACCCTCTATACAACTCTCTGCCTCTCCGTCTGACAAACTGAGCACCGCACGCATGCTCCACCAAAATAATCAGCGCCATAATCCTATCCACAAACAGAGGAGCGTCGTTCAGATCTCATCATGACGCCTCCGTCCCATGTGTTAGCGCTGTCACCGAGGGCCAAAAACTTCTCGCCTCCTCGGCTCTGCCTCTGTTTACCCGCCCGTCTGCTCAGAGATATTTGCTTTTCGGATAAATGCGAGTGTTGTTTGCTCTCTTATAACCGTCCTCTTGACAGTTGCCTCTCGCCCTAAACCCACGTTCGTTTTTCGGGCTTTGGCAGCGACCCGTAGCGCTAATGGAAAAATAAGCCCTGAGAAAAAGACAAAAGCAGGTCATTAATTCAGAGTTATGCCTTTTTTGTGCGAGTGACTTTGACGAATGGACACGCATAGATCACTGTCCCGAATGGGTTTCCTACACCCAGAGAGGCATTAGTAAGGTGTGACAAAGGTTAATGAAGACAGGAAAGTGGATGTAAAAAGTGTAAAGAATGTGTGCTCGAAAAGAAAGAAGAAAGAAGTGCGCTTTTCCTCCAGCAGTGCTCAGTTTGTCCCCTGTAGGTCTATGGATTAAATATCTATTCCAATTTATTATGTTATATATTATGTAGAAAGTGTGAACAAGAGTGAGACAAAATTTATTTCATTTGTCTAAGAAGTAATTTTTTTAGTGGTCAAAATCCACATATGAACAATAAACTGCCTCTAGACATAATTGGGTAAACATACTATCAATCATAACAACATAGCCTTGCGTAACGCCTGCTTTTTGGCAAACTTTTAATGCTTTGCTGAGTAACATTTCTGAGATTTTAACCATGTTATTAATTTTGTTTCCACCTCAAAAACAGACCTGGAGTATTATTTTGTTTCATTTGCGCATGTTTGAGTAATCCTGTATGCTGTGGTAATGCGCTTCTCAAGAGCTGAAAACACTTGGTCTCACAGCTCTACGTAAACTTGTGAAACCAGAAAGTGCTCCTGTGTGTTTCTAAAGCTTTTACATCATCACTGAACTCTTTTTGATAATGTTGGCGTTAAAACCGTGGTCAGTCAGCTTATTAATCTATATGCTAACGTTATGGTACATTTGTAGTATTGAAAGAAAAGTTAATTAGTTAATACTACTGTTATCAAAAACTATTTTTTTAGTGCATAACCAAGTTTCAATGTCTAGTGAGACCTTTAATGTTCCTTTGCATGTATGAATAAAATAAATAACACAGAATAAATCATACAAACTACTGGTTTTAACTTACAGCTAAGAATTGTTGTCCAAAAATTGGTCTTTTATTGAATATTAATGTGTTGTATGATTGTAGAAGATGAATTAGCACACTATAGGTATCAGAAAGGTATCACTCCAGTATTGGTATTGAAAACCAGGTATCATTTAAGTACTAGTATAAAAAAATCTGAATGATACCAAGCCCCAGTTAGCATCATGTTGCTATTATAGCCGTGCTAATTAGCCATTATATCAGGGTTTCTGCAGGGTCTTAAAAAGTCTAAAAAACTCTTTAATTGAAACTGTAAAGTCTGAATTTAAAGTCTTGAAAAGTCTTAAATTTGATTAGGTCATGTACATTTAAACATGTCTCAAATATGTTACATACATTTGATGCAATGTCCTCTTAAATACTCAAAAGCTTAGAATGAAAGCTTAGACCTTTTCTCACCAAGACCAAAATGCTTTGTGGCACTCAATGTCACAGATGGTTTCAGCTTTTTGTACACAGCATGCTTTCTAAAGAGGTCTTATTTTTCTTTACCATTGTCTTAAAAAGGTCTTACAAAATGTCTTAAATTAAACTTATTGAAGCTTGCAGAAACCCTGTTTTGTGTTCTGTCCTCCACCGTTCAGTACAAGCACTCATAGATTCTCCTTTCATGTCGATATTTAAGTCCTTCCAGCTTTATTCAGGCAGAAGTGTCTGTAGTAGTTGTGAGAGAAAGGCCTCAGCTCTGCCGTCCTTCACTGTGTCAAGAGGCTGCAGTACCTCAAATGGCCACACGACCCCTCCAGTTCTTATACTAAATCTGTGTCATGTTATTATCCATGATGTCATCTGCCCAGACTGATAGCTGTGATAGTGATGATTGTAGTTCCTTTCTGGTGCGGTTTTGCCTCCGTCCTCCTCACGTACGGTGCGTGGCCTGTTAATTTCCTGATGGTGTTCTTGTATGCGGATGTAGTTGGTTTTATCTGCGGTGCTTGTTTGGGCGTCGTGTGTGTTGTGTGGAGATGAGAGCAGCAGATAGAGCGGTGTTGGCTCCAGGACTGTGCGGTATCTACAGCAGAGATAACTCTGTGCACTCACTGACTTCTTCACAACACCAGGCCTCCATTCATCTCTAGACTGACAATACAAACAAGTTTACTGGGAAGTTTACTATGAAAATAACACTTAACAATTTCCAGACAGCTCAGCTACAACAGAGACAGTATTTTAACTTTTCTGGGCAGTTATTCCATATATAACGCTGAAGTTAGATCTCATTATATTAGTTCTAATGTTTCTCCTATCAAAACAATAATGGCGGCGGCTTATACAGAGTGAATTTAATAACTTCTCTGACCTGATTAACGGCGTTTAGTGCTTTTTTTCATCACCTGTTGGTTTTGCTGAAGTCCTCGTTGTTCAGTGTTTTTTCTCTTCATCTTGTTTCCATGTTAACAACAGTAAAGTCATGCTGACCTCTGACCTAACAACAACATTCAAGCAAACCCACTTTTCCCCAAGTCTTTGTACAACTGGCTTTTGCACCTGTCCCAGTTCAGAAATGAGTAAAACCGGCAACAATTCTTTGTAAGGGCCATGTTTGTTTTGGATATGGGTAGTGTTGTAGTCAATAGTCCAGAGTGAACCGAGACCAAGACAGTGTCGTGACTTTCAGGGTTCGAGACTGAGACTTTTATGGACTGAGACCAGGTCGAGACCAAAACCTGTGAATTAACACTAAATAAAAAAGAGGTTCAAATACATAAATTATTATTTTAATGATCTAATGCAACAGACTCAAACAAATAGAGATGGATCATGTTCCTGTTTTTTCTGTTGCTGAAAACTAATTTCTCCAAAATTATTAAGAATAGCATTTTCTCATAATGTTTGGTAAATAAAATCTCTGAGACCGCCACATCCGAGACTGAAACAAGACCAAGACCAAGACCGAATAAAACTGCAGTGAAGACCGAGATGAAACCAAGACCTTTAAAAAAATGCTCTCAAGACCAGTCTTGGGCGCTACAACACTAGATACGGGTCAGCAGTGCACTGCTTACGTCAGGTCCTTCGTTTCTCTGATTGGTTACTCCACCTGTGAGTGTTCTGCCCATCGACATGAAACTCAGGAGAAGGAAGACTAGACTAACTTCTTTGTATAGAACAGGAAAAGTAGTAGTGGCTCCAGTAGCAGTGGAAGGGTGGGTCAAATCTGAAAACATTCCCAAATATCTCAAAGCTCTACTTTCTAGAACGTGTCAGTATTCACTATTTGGGACACTGCTGGACTTCAACAGTTTGTCCTTTAGAGTATGCCCATTGCCCCTTTAAACCCACATGACTCCTCTCTCAGATCTCTCTGTTTTCTCAGACGAGCGGATGTTTTCCTCAGCCACAGTCAGCTCTGATCCTATCTTTCTTATTTACTCTAATTGTCCACATTTAGTAGAGGAAAGGGAGGTGTCACCGTGTCACATCAGGCAGACTGGAGGTGCTAAAGATCTGGGTCAGGGCCGGAATCTGGATCTGCTCGTCCCGCCCTTCCTGCCCCACACAGCGATCTGTATCTCCAGGACAGTTTACTGTTCAGAGAGGAGGCTCCAAACAAACAATTTAGATCATAACAGCTTTATAGTTACTTAGAAATGATGTTTTTTAGCACATGTGCAGATAGGTTAATAACTCAGAAATAACTGTCAGCTGAATGTTTTAGTCTAAGACAAAGGAAATTGAAATTATAAGGTAGTAATTACATTTGGTGATAAGGAGAACAGGAGGAGAATACAGAATATTTAAAGGGGCTATGTGATGCTTTTATTCATTTTTTTAAACAAATCTTGGAACTTAGAACAGCAGCACATTTTACAACCTTTTTTGTAACCAAAAGAAAACGTTTTTAATAAGTATTCTACAGGTGAAGAAACCAGCAGAGGGCAGCAGAGTGGTGCGGTCTTTTGAACAAAAACATAGAAAAATAGCTTTTTACTTCTTTAAACTTTTTGTATGACGCCATTTTACCACAAAATAAAAAAAGCTGTGGGTAATCAGTGGAAACAGAGCTGCACACCATTTTTGGATAAATGAATGAGAGCAGGCTGGATGTAGAGGGCTTGTTGATTGGTCAGTGCTTCCTGGAGTGGGCGGGGCTTCATGTAACCAAGCATTTTGAACCCTCAGACTGACCATGCCAGACAATAGAAGATTACGTAAACAGTTGTGAATGAAACAAAACTCCAGGTCTGTTTTTAATTAGGGAACACTATAACATGGGAGAAAGCTCAGAAAAGTAGATTCTTCATAATATATTCCCTTTTAAGGAGCAGACATGTTATACACAGAGTAGTTAAAGAGTGGCAATGTCTACCTCCCGAAAAGTTAACAAACTGTTTGCTTTAGATGTGTTTTAATGGATTCTGGACCATTGTGAAAGAGCTTACCTTTGGTTTAGTCCTAGTTCATTCAAGCATTTTCTGTATAATGTAGTGCTGTGTACTGTTAAACGATACCTGTGTGGTATCCAAAGAAAGGTTAGAATACTACTGGCATAAAAAAAATGTATTCAATACTAAGTTTCAATACCTAGTAGGACCTTTAATGTTCCTTTGCATGTATGACTCAAATAAATAACAGCGTTAAGTCATACAAACTACTGGTTTTAACTTGCAGCTAAGAATTTTGCTCCAAAAATTGGTCTTTTATTGAATATTATTGTGTTTTATGATTGTAGAAGATTAATTGGCACACCATAGGTATCAGAAAAAGTATCGCTCAGGTACTGGTATCAACAACCAGGTATTGTTTAAGAAGTGGTATTGAAAAAATACCAGCCCTGGTATAGAGTACAAAGAACTGGTACTGGGCAGTGCTAAGTTCTGAGGTTGTATTAATCAGAAACAGAATAAAAAGCTGTCTTATCCCTTCTATGGGACACACTTGCACAGAGAGCAGTTTTGAAGTTGTGAAAGCTGACGTTAGCTGTTCTAAAAGCAGCCCTATTATTAGCCATACGTAACACAAAGCCATTGGTCTTTTGTTGCTTCTCCAAACACCAAAACTACATTTCTCATAGACTGCTGTTACCAAACACTGGACATTTCCCTGTGTCATAAGCCCTCTTCTTTTTCCTTCAAGCCGCCTACACTTGACCCAAACTCGGAATACCTTGGCATGTCACCTGCTCTTCCCTCACTAAACTCCTCTGCCACAATCCTTTCGTCAATCCATTTAGTTCAAATCCTTCCTGATTGGATCTCGGTGTGAGCACATTTTAAAACGGCTGCGCTAACGAGATCCCAAGCTCCTCTTCTCTTCAGCCACGAACCAGATTTCCCCCGGGGGCGTCCCTTGCGCTAAGTGAACACCTGAACGTACCGCGGAGATTTAGTTGGACCGTCACAGCCTAAAGTCCTGAAGAGATCAGCCTAAAGCCCCCATATTAAACCCATTTGAAGACCTTAATCCCGCCGTTTACCTGTCCTAGCCGGGCTCAGGCGTCTTAGAGTCCGTGAGTTCACGGGACAAACGCTCCTGTAATCCTGCAGCACGGACACCTGGACTTAACTCATTATACAAGAGCAAGGGCCGCGTTTGCACCTACGCTGCCCAGATACAGGAGAGGCCGCTGGGGTCGGTTTAGGGGACAGTTGACAATAAACAGGTTGTTTTTGTGTTTTGTGTGCGTAGACTTGCTTTAACCCTTAACAACAGCCGCAAATGTCATGCACGAATATAGAAAGGCTTAGGGCTGTGTATAGTTTGAGTTCACATGATGTAACAACGACCTACAGGCCTGTGGTGTGAGATGGAGACAGGAGAAAACTGTGGAAGAATCTGCTGCCAAAGTGAGCGAGGGGTCAAAGAAGCAATCTGTGCGTCTAAAACAAAAAACCTTCTTTAAACGGAAATGGTCTCAGAGACAACTTCATCTGTTTATAGCAGTCTTTCAAAACCAACCAGTTTCACTTAGCTGACTTGGCCCAGGGGGGTTAAAGACTGTCTCTCTCACTCTGAGGACAAAGGACTCCTAACGACCCGAAACCAGTGAGGCTCTTTCAAGACTTCTGAACCAGTAGAATTTAGTTTCAGGTCTAAAACTCCTCCTTCCTAAAACTCTAACCAGTTTAATTTCAGAATTGAGAAAGCCAGATGACGTCTTTTTAACCTTTTTTGTGATTCATTTAGCCTGGATGAGTGAGAGTCTTCACAGATCTGCTGCTAAAGTGTTCCCTATTCCTCAAAGTCTTCTCTGTCAAAGCACAAATTAAGTATCAGTACTAGATAATATAATTCCTATAACGATGCCAGTCTGCAAGTATCGATACTTTAGTAGTAATAAAAATTGTAAGTAACAACTTCTCCTTCCACTGGATCTGTCATGTCCAACACAATTTATTCTGTTCTGCTGCTCCAGTGACATAAAGTAATCATACATTTTAACATGTGTCCATATGGGCTTTAAAATTTACAAAATTCAATCAGTACAGACAAAAAACAATGGTTTTAACTGCCAAGGGTGGTATCAGAATCGGTATTGATGTCACCAATACCAGCAAGAGAAAGATGGTCGCACATCACTAGAGATTCAGTCCACAACCTCTCTATATCTAACGGCTTAAAGCAGAACTTTTTTGCCTTCAATAATCATTTTGGGAGTCCGTCTGATGGTTAAATAAGTTGTTATTGGGTGACTGAAGCGTCCTGCATCTCCCACTGGTGTCTCTTGGCCAAAAACAACACTTGCAAGTCTCAGTGTTGCCGACCTGGTGTCACGGAAGTCTCGAGTCTCGAGTCTCGCAAGAAAGCAGCACATCGCAGTTAGAGCCCAGCAACAACCTAGCAATGGCTTTATTTTAATTTTTGACATGGAAGAGTGGCCTAAAGGTACAAAAAAATGTGTATAGATAGGAGGAGAAAACAAAAGTAAAGCCGAGTGAGGGATTACTGTCACTTGTGACAGAGGGGACAGTGAACTTTGTGCCAGTTTTTGTTTCATGCCATTAGGCCCAGTAACTGCAGAGATATTATCCATAAACCACACCAAAACATCTGAATATTGATACTTTAGACAGACCTTTCATGTTTTTAGACTTGCTCTTGTTTGCTGAACTCTCTACACAACGTCACAGCAGAGGAAGAGGCCTGACGCTTGATAGTGTGCATGTGGGAGCAAATTCTTCCATAGATTTATTACCTGCCCTCCAGCTCAATCTCACACCATAGCCCCCTCTACATGATAAATATATAAATATTCAATATAATGGGAAAACCAAACCTCCTGCTTACTAGAACAACACTACATACACAACAGGCCTCCAGCCTCCAGAACCCCATCACCAGACCAAAGCACTGGACCTCTGGAATTCACTTCTATTATTTTTATTTTTGTGGGACCAAGCCTTTTTTATTTTATTTTATTTTATTTGTTTTTTATTTATTGATTTTTTTGTTATTTTTGTGGGACCAAGCCTTTTTATTTTATTTTATTCTATTTATTTTATTTATTTATTTATTTATTTATTTTTTTGTCGGACTGAGCCTTATTTTAATTTATTTAGTTTTATTTTTATTTATTTTTATTTTTGTGGGACCAAGTCTTTTTTCATTTTATTTTAGTATTATTTTTTATTTAATTTTGCTTTATTTTATTTTTATTTTTGTGGGGCCAAACCTTTTTATTTTTATTTTATTTTCTATTTTTTGTGGGACCGAGATTTTTTCTTTTATTTTATTTTATTACTATTTAATAAATCAGAACAACTGCAATTCACAAACAAATTTCTTACAATGTGTGAGCCTCACTGACTACTGTCCGGTCACACAAGGATACAAATCTATCCCTGCCCCAGCGACGACTCATGGCCAACGGGTCCACGACGCTCTCTAAAGGGTCATACTGGGTTCTTATTACGATTCGAGCATGCAACATGGACATATATCTGCACAGTTACAGAATGACATCAGAGTCCTCTCTTTGGGACAGTCCAGTGGATTGACTTCTCGAGCGGAGCTGTCTTTTAAAACCGTACTTACTGAACTAAATACCTGGTTGAGTCCTAATCCCGTCCTGATCCAGACCCGGTGCGTGGCTAAAGCTGTTGTTTGGAGACTTAAGGACAGAGCTCTGAGTGCAGAGAATCCCACCTGGACCTGGCTGCGCTGGACTCGGGCCAGACTCACTCAGACGGGACAGTGTACAGAGAGAGAGCGAGAGGGGGGGTGACTGGGGACAGAGGTGTTTTCTCCTGGCAACAGTCAAACTCCCCAGCACCTCAGATTTAAAGAGACAGTAACAGGATTTAGTGACCGGGCAGTTTCTAATTCCCTGAAGAAAATGAAGTAAACATACACACAAACACATAACGCCACTTGTTTTTAACACACCTCACAGCTCAGTAATATCCAGGCGGGTGGTGCTGGGGCTTTCAGAAGTTTTGGGGCTGGGGGAGAGTTGAGGGCAGATGTCCCTGGTTCTTGGTGCAGGGGCCTTAGAGCTAACAATGATACAAATACTGTATGTAAACCAAATCTTAACCAAGCAACATAAAATAAAATAAAAGGGATTGATAAGATGTGATGATGATCAGTTTTACTTTCTTATTGTTAATAGCATTATTGTTTTCTTTTTTTTTTTCCTTTTTTTTCTTAAGGTCCTAAATCAAATGAATAGATTAAAGGTGCTATGAGCAATATATATTTTTATATGTCCCCAGATATGTATACTTCATGTTTAAATCAAATACTAGTTTTACAACATTACAGTTGATTTATTCACAGTAAAATATATTTTACATAATGGCCAAATTGTTTATGTTTACATTTTGTTTTGCTTCTAAAACCCTGCATTGACGATTGTCCAATCAGAAAAGCGGAAAGTCTGGCAACCCACAGATCATTGTTTTGATTTAGACTGCAGTACTGCTTTCAAACCAGTACGAGCGCATGCTGCTTACAGTACCTTTAAGAATTAGAGTAGCCCATATAGTAAAGAAAGTTTTGTTTTGGACACTACTGATTACAGAGTGTGAAATATGTTGGTCTGTTCACATTTTGACCAGTAGAGGGTACAAGTACTCTAGAAGCTGAGATTTCAACTGAACACATCCATCCAAAGACTCACATCATGTGCAGGTGAAACTAAATGTCCCACAGTGAATGAGAGTAAAGGTTTGTGGGTCAAACACCTTAAGACAGAAAAGTGGACAGTGCATGTGCTACTGTGCATGCTTTGGTAGAAAACAAACTCCTGTTACATTAAGTTACCGTTGTGAATAAAATCCTTTGTTCCTAACCACAATATTTCACCCTATTTTAATGTTCCCAGTTAAAATCTCCTCTAAACAAAGAGAAATCCTAAAGCATCTGTTTAACCTGCAGCTGGAGACAGACCAACATTTATCTGCAGTGAAAGTGAGTCGTACGGAGCAGAGCTGGACCTGGCACCGTCTGGGTTTTCTCCTGAACTCAGACTTGTCGTAAATTTACTTCTGCGTATCTTTGAACACAGTGAGGACAAAAACTGTAGACTCCTGTTCAGAAAATAGGTGGTGGACCTTACTACATAAAATCATTCACTCATTAGGAATCTTAATTATTGCCTATATTATAAATTTCACACAAAAAAATTCCTATTCACCTGCCGGGTCTGCCTTAAGTTGTATTTAGGGACCCCAGAACATTTTACATTCACTGTTAATTCTGTGAAGGGGCTATATTCTGCAAAAATCAACTTTATCTCCCATGTTATAATGTTCCCTCATCAAAAACATATATACAGTTGTGTTTTGTTGCATTCACGCCTGTTTGAGTAATCTAATAAGTCTCAAAACGCTTGGTTGCACGAACCTCCGCCTCTCTCAGGATGCCCTGCCCACTCCTCGAAGCACTGACCAATCAACAACAAGTCCTCTGCATCCAGTCTGCTCTCATTCATTTATCAAAAAAAACTGTGTAGAGCTCTATTTCCACTGATTCCTCTGACATTTTTCAGTTTGTGGTCAAATGGCATCATAGAAAAAGTTTAAGGCAGTAAAAAGCTTTTTTTCTCTTCATTAATGTTCAAAAAAGCATAACAGAGCTGCCCCCTGGTGGTCTCTTCATTTGTTTCTTTTAGTCACATAATGTTTTAAAGGCTATAAAATGCACAATATTGGTTTAAAAATATGAATAAAAGCATAATAAACACCAATGTGGACATTTAGCTCCCAATGAACCAAATACATAAAACTAACACTGTATTATTTCCCACTATAGTCTTCATAGCATTTACCCCATTACTTTTACACAGTACATTTTTATATATTTGCATTTAGGATTAAGACACTAATCCAGACGTCCCATTAGTTCTTTAAATGTGGTTGAAACAACAGCTCTAATGCGCCACACTTTATCGTCTGTTTGTTCAATGCATTTTACCATTATTTTAAAAGTCTCTTGTAAAAAAGCTGTGAGCTGCCCACTCTTTTTTTTATAGAGAAAGTTGGCAAAGACAGAGATAAACAGAGAGATCCCACTGCAGAGTTTAAATATCTGTCTTGAGTTTCTCTCAGATTTATTTGCCGCTTTTCTTTTCTCTCATTCCCAAAATCTGCCACTAAAGAAGTCAACTTTTACTCAAATGTCGAGGTTTATTGATGTGAAAAGCTGCTGTGATAAAGGCTGCAGTGGCAAAGATCTGAGCCTAAAAAAACAAATTAAACCAACACAACTAAACACAATAAAATTAAATTACTGTGAACAATGCATTTATTTAATAGGAATTCACCTTTTTTTTTCACATTGATTTAGCGAGTTCTGGTTTTAGTTCAGGTTTAGTTTGTGTTTTGTCCTTCTTTGGTATTGTATTTATCTGTTAGTCACTGTTTTATCCCATAGCATAGTCCTGGGTTAGTATGGATTTAGGTGCATTTTAGTCTTTGACAGACAAATATTTTCTGAAAACATCCTACAAATGATCAAATAATTCAATGTACCCCATGCAATATGCTGATGTACCCCTAGGGGTCCCCATACCCCTGGTTGGGAAACACTATAGATCCTTTTTGTGTTTGTAAACAGAACGAAAAATTGTATCAGAGAATGTTTTTGCTCAGGAAAGCCCACTGAGAACCAGAGCTCACATTACATTTTCAGTCGAGGAGCTAGTGTTAGCCTCCAATGATTGACATTTGTTAATGACACTGACACCAATCAAACAAATCTGTGCAATATCAGAGCCTGGTTGGAAAACATTAGCGACTGTATCAACATAAAGCCATTTTATTTAGCGTAGCAATTAGCATCTATACTTAGCATATACGCTACACAGTTCCATCCATCCATCTTCTTCCGCTTTATCCGGGGCCGGGTCGCGGGGGCAGCAGTCTAAGCAGAGATGCCCAGACTTCCCTCTCCACAGACACTTCCTCCAGCTCTGCCGGGGGCACCCCAAGTCGTTCCCAGGCTGAGAGACGTAGTCCCTCCAGCGTGTCCTAGGTCTTCCCTGGGGCCTCCTCCCAGTGGGACATGCCCGGAACACCTCCCCAGGGAGGCATCCAGGAGGCTCAGGAACAGATGCCCGAGCCACCTCAGCTGGCTCCTCTCGATGTGGAGGAGCAGCGGCTCTACTCCGAGCTCCTCCCGGGTGAGGAGCTCTGTCCGCTACACAGTTTACATTTGTTAATTTTTCTGTTACTCTGGACAAGTAGTTACTTAAATGTGTTGGAGCACAACAGTTTGTCAGTGTTCGCTCAGGTTTAATCCATCAGTCTCCACTAATCCTACTTCACAGGGGCCACACTTGGCTTTTAGTCATATTTTTAAACCAATCTCTGCCACCTCTGCAACAGCAGTACGTTTTACAACCTTTATAAACATTATGTGGCTAAAAGAAAACCTTTCCAATAATTACTAAAGAAACAGGTGACGAGACCAGCAGAAGGCAGAGCTGTTATGGCATTTGAACATAAGCAGAGAAAAAGAGCTGTTTACCTCCTTAAACTTTTTGTATGATGCCATTTTACTACAAAATGAAAAAAATGTCTGTGAGGAATCAGTGGAAACAGAGCTGTGCACCGTTTTTTGGATAAATGAATGAGAGCAGCACCAAGCGTTCTGAAGCCTCAGAAACTCAGTGCCAGAGAGTACAGGATTACTCAGACAGGCGTGAATGTAACAGAACACATCTCCAGGTCTGTTTTTGATGAGGGAGCGGCCCCTAACATACAGTTTATAACCTTATTTTTTTACCCCAATTTGAAGCAAGTTGTTTCTGAATGCAACCACTTTGAATCGAGTTTTGTATTAATGACCAAGGTTATTTACAGTAAAACCAAAGTAAAATATCTAAATCTCTCTTTGAACTATTATTTTTCACATATTTCTGATTTTACGACCCCGGTTTTCTCAAACATTTTCTAAAGCTCTGTTCATAATTTACAGTCGTCTTTAAGCCGTAACTCCTGCTTCTACATATTTTATACGTGCATTTCTGTTTGCGTGACTCTGTTTTACTCCTAACAAACGTACGCTTCTCTTTCTGCTCGCTCCAAACCAGCGTTTCTCCGACGTCCACAGTAAATAAAACCCTTTTACCCCCAGTTTTTCAGCCCTAATCCCGGATTTCTCTGTTGGATGATTAGTTTTATTGTGGCTTTTATCCGGAGCCACTCTGAGGAGCAGGATTGCAGTTTTATGCGTAGATTGAGCCTGGTTCAGAGACTGCTGTGGACCAGATGTTTGATCGAGGGACACCAACTCGTTAATGTCACTTTGAAGACACCGACGCTGCTGCTGCTGCCGCACTTTTGGCCCTGGACGAAAACTAACCACTCAAACAAAAGCAGGCTATTGTCAGGATATTTTAGGAAAAGGTTTATAATTAGATTTTAGTGGAAGGGAAATTTTGAAGTGGAACAAAAGAAAAAAATGCTAATGGTTTCAATGGAAAACAAAAAAGAAAAAAGTGAAAGGACATAAGTAGTGTGTTAAAGTGTCATCTGAAAACATTTTATTAAGATGAGCTCAATCAAGGGAGGGGGGGGTTATAAAACTGTTTATTCACGAAAAAAAAAACATCTGTAAAAATACAGGAATAACAATTAAAATAATAATAATAATAATAATAATAAAAGTGAATTAAATGAGATGCTTCTTTCTTATTCGGGGTTGCCACAGTGAACCAGCTGCATGGTGATTTGGCAGGTTTTTACGCTGGATGCCCTTCCTGTCGCAACCAGCTACATACAGTGACTGGAGTCGGCAACATGGGTGAAGTGTCGTGCCCAGGGACACAACGACAGTGTGAGAAGAAGAAGAAGAAGAAGAAGAAGAAGAAGAAGAAGAAGAAGAAGAAGAAGAAGAAGAAGAAGAAGAAGAAGAAGAAGAAGAAGAAGAAGAAGAAGAAGAAGAAGAAGAAGAAGAAGAAGAAGAAGAAGAAGAAGAAGAAGAAGAAGAAGAAGAAATAAAGCTCCCAGTAAACATCCACAAAATATTACACTTCTCAGCAATTATCTTTGGGACAGTAGTTGTCAACCCAAGGACTCAGGTAGAGCCCCAGTAGTAAATGATCTACCTTATGCTGAAACAACAAAACAATAATAATAATAATAATAATAGAGGAAAATCTTGAAGAAAACAGCTGTAAAAACTGATGTACAATTTTATGACTGGACAATTTTGAGAATATCTACAAATACAACACTATCACATTGTTGCAGTTTTTTAAAGCTAAAATAATCTTAAAGGTGACAACATTGTATGAAACTCTTCCTCTGTCCCCATCCGTCTCACTGCATCTGTTTGTCCCAGTGTGTCCTGGATCAGAGCTGTCTTCTACTGAGTATTTTGAGTGTGTTTACAGGCCCGGGACCTGCTCTAATGGACTTCAGATTAATCCCCTCACATCTTTAAAGTGTCTTTTTGGAGCCACTCTCTGAACAAACATGTTTCAGTAAAGCCAGTGTTGGACAGAGGCCTGGATTAGAGGACGACAGCGGGACAGCAGTTTCATTGGTTTGTCAGTGTTCGCTCAGGTTTAATTCATCAATCACCACTAATCCTATTTTGAAGGAGCTATATTTTGCAAAATGGACTTTTCTGAGCTTTCTGCCATGTTATAATGTTGTTTCATTCACGCCTGTGTGAGTAATCCTGTATTCTCTGGCAGTTTCTGACGCCTTAAAACGCTGGGTTACACAAAGCTCCGCCTCTCCCACGAAGCCCCGCCCACTCCGGGAAGCACTGACCAATCAAAAAGCTCCTCTACATCCAATCTGCTCTCATTCATTTATCTAAAAACACAGCTCTGTTTCCACTGAGTTCCTCACAGACATTTTTACTTTTGTTGTAAAATGCAGTCATACAAACAGTTTAAGGAAATAAAAAGCTCTTTTTCTCTGTTTCTGTTCAAAAGACAGTAGCAGCTTTGCCCTCTGCTGCCCTCTGCTGGTCTCCTCACCTGTTTCTTTATGGCAGTAGTCATACAATCTTTTTAATGTTTGTAAAATGTGCTGCTGTTCTAGAGGTGACCAAGATTCGTTTAAAAAAATAAATAAAAGCAGAATATTGCTCTTTTAATAAGTTCATGTATAATTCAATGTTTTTAGTTTTCTCCTTTCTAAAAATGATTGGAAAAGAACGCTACTCTTGCCTTCAAACTTATCTGGATACGTCACTGGTGGGAGTGTCTTTGCAGTTAATTAAGATGTATATTTTCTCTATATTCTTTCTACACATTTAATTTAATTACACATTTTGGATTTTATTTGTAAACACATGATGTTACCTCTCTGTGTTTCAGATCTGGTTGTCTCCGGCCTCTGTGTGGCGCTGTTCTCAAATCCACAGTTGATTTTCAAGAAGAATATGAAGAAGTGTAGGTACAGGAGACTTAGGGTTAGGGACACATGTATACAGTAAGTTTGTTTTCTTGTTTTTATAGTTTTTACTGTTCATGTAATACACAACTTATTGTTACATCAAGGAAAGCTGATCTGTCTTTAATCGTCTTGTGCATTGTTTCATTGGATAAATATGGAATAAAATGGAGCTCAGCAGTGACATCTCTCCCCGTGGAGCTGTAGCACCATTTATTTAGATCTAAAAGATTATCTGCACCTTCAAAATGTGGCTAAATACTTTGTAACTTTGCCTTTTATCACTTTTTAGGTATGATATTTATAGTTTTTGAAAAGTCAATGGGAAAAATAGAGAATAGCAGAGGGCACATGATGTTAATGGGGATGAACGATCATCACGATGATAAAAAATTGCCACGATCAATTATTCTTTACTGTTTTCATCTCGATGAGTGATATAATGGATTATTGTCCACCCCTACACCTCTACTGGGTTCAGCAAAATTAGTTTAAGACTTTTTATACCTTTTTCAGATCATTGTTTAAGAAAGCTGTTCAAAAGCTTCTTCAAGAAAATTAACATTTAGATATATTTTTATTTTCTGAGTCTGTGCGTCTTCAAAGAAAACTCCACTGCCAAACTCAACAATTGTACAAATGTGAAATCACATCTAAGATTTTCTTTAATATCCCTCCATCTTCTCTCGCTTATCCGGGGTCGGGTCGCAGAGACAGCAGTCTACCTAAAGATGCCCAGACTTCCCTCACCCCAGACACTTCCTCCAGCTCCTCCGGGGAAATACCAATGCGTTCCCAGGCCGAGAGACTTAGTCCCTCCAGCGTGTCCTAGGTCTTCCCCGGGGCCTCCTCCTGGCGGGACATGCCCTCCCAAAGGCAGGAGGCATCCGGAACAGTGGAGCAGCGTCTCTACTCCGAGCTCCTCCCCAGACCTCCTCACCCTCTAAGGGAGCGCCCACCCTCCCTGCAGCGGAAACTCGTTGTGGCCATTTGTCTCCAGGATCTTGTCCTGTCATCATGACCCACAGCTCATGACCATCATGAGCTTTAATACTGAAGACAAAAATACTCACATTAGACGTTTCATTTCTCCCTCATTAAGACAAGTAACGCTAATCTATTGAGTTAACCTTACATATATGGCCTTTTTATTTTTCTTTGTTTTCTACTACTCATCAATATACTTTTTTATTCAGTGTTGCATTAATGTGATCTACTATCTTTGCCTCTTTAAACATAACATTTTCCTGAAGGGTTTTTGGGCTGCCATTCCCTCAGTGACCAAAGCCGACGGGAGCGTCCCTTCCCTCCGCTAACGTGAACGTATGTAAGCTTGTGATTGGCCGAAACTTTGAGGCCACACTGAGGAGCTCATGAGGCGTCGTGTGTCAAAATAAATGAAGCTGAAATTTCACTGGCCTCTTTAGCTTCTATCACTGCTGCTCCTGTCTGCTTCTCCAAACTGATCTGACTGTTCCCCTCTGTAGGCAATAAGTTACCTCTCCCCAGTTATCTCACAGACACTTTTACTAAATACTGTACCCTTTAACCCCTCATTTTTCCAGTTTAGTTGATGAAGTTGTATCTCTGACTGAAACAGCTCTGACAGCGCAGACGAATGCCCGCTCTCTTTTATCTTCTGTCGTCCGTCTTGTGCAGATAAGCGTCCGGTGATTTGTTGATTTTTGCGCTAGCGGCCTGTGAGCACACTCCCTTCATGAGAAACTCAGAGAGAGGTGCTGACAAGAACCAGGACTGGGGCATCAACATAACTCAGCGTCTATAATGAGAGAGCGCAGCAGTCTCTGTACGGGACATCCATCTACTGTAGGCTTGATTACTGCCTCTCGACGTGTACTGACAGTTACTCAAGTGGGTTTAAGTGCATCTTTTGGACTTTTTAAAGAGCGCACAAAGGTGATTAGAGTTTACCATAGACTGAATAAATAATGGACCAAGGGGCAAGTGTCAGCGGCCTGGCTCCTGGTGACGCCAGAAAGTTTACCAGCCACAGTGCATGGACGGCTTTGACATTATGGGGCTTTATGGGACGTAAAGTAAAGGTGGGGTATGTAGTTTTAGGAGCATGTAGTGGTGAAAGAGCAGACTGCAGGGACAGGGCTAGTTTAGGCTCAGAGGCTTGTCCTAGGCCTCAGATGCTGGATAGGTTGAGAGCAGCTGTGCGTGAGGTTGTCCACAGCAGCTGTATGAGCTGTGAAGCTGCTCGCCCCACAGCCTGTGTTTGTTTACAGTCAGGCGTTTAAAGGTCAGTATGAGAGAAATATAACAGATCTGTGCTGAGAGATCGGGACAGTGACGTCACACAAGCTATTTTCAACTGTAAAACAATGGAGCAATTTAGGCTGTAAGGCACTGGAGTGATAAATATTCACCAAGAGTAACAAAGCAGTTTGTACAACAGGTCCCCCATGGGGCCAGGACTCCCCTGCAAATGAGATTCTGAATGTCAGTGGGACTTTCCTGGTTAAATAAAGGTCACATTTTTTGAATATTTCATTCCTCTCTGACTAATGCTACTCTGTTATTTTTCATGTCGTAGGTTCTCAGTCTCTACAGTCGACTGAACAGGCGTGCCGTGTGTTTACTGTCTTTTTGGGCTGGTCAGTGCAAAAGCGAGACTTTTACAGGTAAAAGTGAAAGTCCTAATGCATGGTCCATCAGAGCCAGAAATACAGGAGAGAAAAGGACCGCCTTATAACATCCTCTGCTCTCGATCAGCGTGACCTACGTTGAGTTCTAAATGTCCTAAAACCAAATATGAGTGAGGGTAATTCACTCAGTATGTTTATTTTTGGTGTAGCAGTTCATATTAACACTAATGAATGTTTAAAAATGATATATCATAACAAAATTAATGATTAAAATGATAAATTATTATCAATTAATGCGGGGTCCAGGGACCCCAGTTTGACAATGGTGGCACTAAAATGTTTAAAAATGTATCAGGTGTGTGTAGTGCTCATGGTAGTTGCCAAAATATAACAATAAATGCATATTTTCTGTGTATTTTGGCTGAAAAAAAGGGCGAGGCTTCAGTTTTGTAGGCTGCAGCAGTAGGAGGTGAGTTTCAGAAACCTTTTGCCTCAGTAATTATAAGTTACAAAAAAGGCAGTCTAAGCAAAGATGGCAGACTTCTCTCGCCCTAGCCACTTCCTCCAGCTCTTCCCTCTCCACAGACACTTTCCCGCATCTCATCCATGGGAGTACCAAGGACCAAAAAGACAAAACACACTCATGTAAAAAGTATTCAGACAAAAAAGACACTTTGAATATTTTTTTTACACCTGAAAAAGCAACAGAGACTTTCTGTACCATTGTTTATTCTTATATTTTAATTCAACTCAGTTCTTGTGCTTCGAGATAATCTCACTTTGGCACTTTTCATGACATAAAAAACCCAGTCTTTAGATAAAATCTGGTGCACTTTCATCCAAAAACACATTTACTTTGTACACGCTGCTAAATAAAAACATGCTCTCTCTGGAGACGCAGAGAAACAGCCATTCATCAAAACTCAACAGCTTTTGTGCTTTACATGTTTCTCAATACAACATCGGGCTTTATTCTTCTGTGAAACTGATATTAGACAGTTTTATTCATTACAAAATAACCTGTAGAAACCTTTTTAAGGCTGGGGAATTATGTCTAATTAAAAAAAACAACACCCTGAACCTCCATTTTATTCGCTTTGCTACATAAAGGCTGATGGCACACAATAATGGCATATCCTTAAAGGGGCTATATTCTGCTTTTTCTTATCATTTTAAACCAATCTCACATTTTACAGCCTTTAAAAACTTTATCTGACTAAAAGAAAACATTTTTAATAAGTACTCTACTGGTAAAATGGGTGAGGAGACCAGCACAGTGCAGAGTGTTGTGGTCTTTCGAAAATAAATAGAATAAAAGGAACATCACTTCCTTAAACTTTTTATGTGACGCCATTTTACTACAAAAGGAAAAATGTCTGTGAGGAATCAGTGGAAACAGAGCTGTACACTGTTTCTTTAGATAAATGATGGTGAATGAGAGCAGATGGGATGCAGAGGGCTTGTTGTTGATTGGTCAGTGCTTCCTGGAGTGGGCGGAGGTTTGTGGGACCAAGCGTTTTGAGGCCTCAGAAACTCAGCGCCAGAGAAAAACAGGATTACTCAAACGGGCGTTAATGAAACAAAATACAACTCCAGGTCTATTTTTGATGAGGGAACAACGTTATAACATAGGAGAAAGCTTAGAAAAGTCGATTTTGCAGAATACAGCCCCTTTAATGAACAGAAATGAGGAAAACCAGAGTTTTTATGAAATTTCAAAGTGGGGATTTTCTTGTGGGGAAGAATTTGTTCGCTTCATTTTGACAGTTGTAGTCCATGTTTCAATTTCACAAGAAAAAACAGACAAAAAAATCTCTTTCTGGGGCAACTTGTCAGGGCAGATATTTTACAACACTTACACCAGTTGATTAGGTTAAACATCATTGTGTTGGTATTTTCTGGCAGGACAGTACATTTTACCAAGGAACCAAGGGCCTCTTTTGTGCTTCACAGGCCACAGAGCCACATTTTGGACTAAAGTGGACTGAAGTGAATACATTTTCCTGGCAGCTGTACACCAGGTGTCTGTTTAGAGGCTGCAGTCAGTTCATGTTGGATGTAATGTACATGACATCTAACTCTTATGTGGTTACAAAAATGAGTTTTGGCTAGGGATATAACGATTCTTCGTAAATCGGCAAAAAATCAATGCAAATGAGAGAAATTTTGAATCAGTGGGGAAAAAAATGAATTGCGATGCCCCTTTAAAACAGCGTGCCGGCCACTGAAGTGTAATGGTCCATAATCTGCTTCACTTGTTTGGTGCTAGACTTCATTACCTGGCCTTTGTACTGAAGAGAAACATGAATTTATATAAAGTTTTAGTTACCAGGGCTCTTAAAATCTCTAACCCAGAATTCTGAGAACATAAAAAGGCTGCACAAGAGCTTAATTAGAAATGTATAACAATTTCAGTTTGATAAGGAGACTCAAATAGGCTATGTAAAAATATTATGGTCATATTTATGCTGCAACTAAGTCTGCTAATAAAAACTGTAAAAACTCATGAACTCATGAATCGAATCGTGACTTCAGTGCATCGTTACATCCCTAGTTTTGGCTGATGTTACAAATAAACTGGAGCCTCTATGCGACCGCGGCATCATAAATACACTCGGTGTAAATCCAGAGCAAGAAAACCAATTACACAGCGACATGTAAATCATTTACTGTTCATGCTTCAAAAGATATAAATGCTTTTAGAGTGCAATCTGTCAGTACCTGTGGCCTCATTAACAGCATCCCCCGTGTTTAAACGGGCCACATTAGCTGTCGGTCCAGGAGTTCAGTCCCACCTGATACTGGTACGACGAAGGCTCCCGGATGGATATGGCGCCTTGTGAAGCGTATCCCGTAAAATCTCTGGTTGGTTTTTTATGGTACAGCGGCCTGTCCCTAGCTCCAGAGCAAGGCGTGGACGACGTAGAAGGCGGAGAAATCACCGGCAAACCTCTCTGAACTGTGGCCGAATTGTAGACCCCTATGTCTGCCTGCGACCTCGACGCTATTGTCGACGTGGGGTGCGTCGTGTTGGCGAAGTGGGCGGTGAACGGCTGGTACGGGACGGCCTCCACGCTGTAGCGGGGGTACGGCTGCATCCACACGTTGCAGTTGAGAGAGTTGGGCAGGTCTTCGGAGTCGGGCGGGACGCTTGTTGCCGGGTCGTTTTCGATGCTGTTGTACATGCACGGCTCTCGCGGAGGCATGGGCTCGGGACAGTAAGGGTGGGACAGCAGAGGGGAGTCGTAGGAAGGAGGAGATCTGAAGTAGTGATCTTCAGAAACGGACGGAGAGGCGTCTAAATACGGACGCTTGCAGCCCAACTCCAAGTGACGGCCGTTATCTGGAAGACAAATGTGTGATTCTGTTCATTTAAGAAGGGAAATTACTTCTGGACATAAAACCAGTGCAGAGACACAGGGCCCTATCCCATTTCTCATTCTTACCCCCACCCCTTCACAAATGTAACACCAGAGAAAGCGGACAAACTGCTGTAAACTACAACTTTCATGGGATTAATCTCAGGGTTTCTGCAGGGTTCAACAAATTCAATGCAAGACCATTGTTCAAGAAAATTAAGGCCTATTTCATAAATGTGCAGTGTACAAAAGGTTGATTAAGGCCAATTAATTGTGACTGTTTGCGACGATGAATGCCACAAAGTATTTTGGTCTTGGTAAGAAAAGATCTGAGCTCTCATATTGGCGATGGTAGAGCCTTTAAGTGGACATTTTAGAATAAGCTGTGAACGCAGGTAGGTATGACACATTTAAGACCTAATAATCCACAGCTCGCCCAATTTAAGACTTTTTAAGGCTTTAAATTCAGATTTTTAAATTTAGGACTTTTTTTTTTACTTTTTAGGACCCAGCAGAAACTCTGTAATCTTCACCAAACTCAGCGTGGGGCAGAAAGAGCTCACTGTGCTCAGGTAAAGATCACCTGTCTCTGAGTAAATACAGCCACATGTGCATTATGTGACTCTGCTGCTTCTCTCTGCATCAAATTCACGACATTAAAACTAAATTATGGGACTTAAAAACAGCTTTTTTTGTGTGTGGCTGAAACATCAGTTATATTATTTGAAAGAAACACTGCGGGTCTTGCTGATGAGGTGCTAAATCCTCGTCTAAAGCCTGTATTTCATAGCAGTGTTTTCCACAAACTCTAGCGGTGACTATCTCAGTAAATACTGGGCATGAAGTTTAAAGTCCTGCCTGTCAGTGGGACTTCAGTTACAACATAAATGCAAAGGAATGAAATAAAGATAAACGGCATAACGCACAGACATTAGATGAGCTAGTTTTCTGTAGCCTACATTAAAATATAAACAAAACACCTCAATCGTAGCTAAAGCTTTTTCACCCCCATGTTACCGATAAACGATGTTTCATGGTAAGCTCCTCCTACCACTTGGTTTGTGCATCTGGAAAAGCTCTGTTTGGAGGAGTGTACAGCCCTCAGCCCTTCCCCTCGACCCAAAAGAGAAATGAGACGCCCCTTCCCTCCGTAGTGAACGGTCTAAGGAGAAGTGGATGATGTTGAGTCCAGACCTCTGTGTTTGAAGCAGTGGTACAGCAGCCCGGGCTCTCTCTGGGCGAAGTGGTTGGACCGTGGATCTTGCTCTGGACTAACCCCGGTGTCGTGGTACTGATACGAGGACAGGACCTGGGCGTGTCCCGGTAACACTCCAGACCCCAGTTTACCGGACAAGTGACCGTGGGACGAGATGAGGCGCTGACGGACCATGTTCTTAGAGATCACTGGGTAGTCCTTGCTGTACAACAGCAGGGAAAAGGCCAGGATTAGGCTTTAATTTAAAGGATCCTATTTAGTATTAGGGTGGTAAAAGATGATGGGACGTTACCCCTGCAGTCTGGAAACTCTCAGGTCTCCCTCTTCACTGCCTCTGAATCCTTTGGCGAAAGGGTTGTTCTCTATCTTCAACTGTGTGATCTGAAAAACATGTGAGAGGAGAATTTGCATTAGAATTAAATTAATTTAATTTAATCTCTGCCTAAGGCGCGTAGTTGTTGGGACAGGCTCCAGCCACATGTAACCCCTAATGGGAATAACTGGGAGATGATGTGTCTTGTGCTTGTTATGGCAGGTAATAGTGTAAGTATGACACGATAAGGTCTACAGAATAACTTTTATTTTTAAGCAATTGATCTATGTGTGGTTAAAGCTTCTCTAAGAGCACACTCACTGAACTGAACCGTGCACAGATAAGATTGAGGAGGGGTCTGTGTCCCCCGCCGGGCCTCTCACCTGCACAAACGATCCTGCACAAGCTCCGAAAGCAACGGGCTGCTACATCATCATGTATCATCATCACTGTTTGTTGACAAGATACGTGAAAGAGCTACCACTACAAAAGGATGTAGCTAAAACATAAGGCCCTGTCCTGTTCTGAGTCTGCTTTGAATCCTGTTCCTGAAAAACAGTCCCATTTTGGAAGGAACACATACGAGGAGCAGCGAAGGCAGCAGGATACGCGACGATTCAAAACTACTGTCACTGTCACGAGTGTTGAATATGGAGTTTATTCACTTCGTACAGTCTGAGGAACAGTTGTGCACACATGAGCTGCCGTGCCACTTCCCCAACCTAAAGTCCTGACGCGTACATTCAGGAGCACTCACATGAGCCAAACACACCGTGCTGCTGGGGCGCTCTGGACTTCTCGCACGGTTCGATTGGCCCAGTGTGAGTGCGCCCTAATACCCATGTTCACATATTTACAGTACACAGTATTAAAGCTCTGCTGCAGTACCTTGTGGTTCTGGTAGGAGGTGACAGAGATGAAGGAGGTCTCCTGGAAGACGTGAGTGCAGTAGGCCGTGTTCTTGGACCCGAAGGCGTTGTTTTCGTCCGCTTTAACGATGTGGAGACGAGGCTGGTACTTGTGCATTGAGTTCAGGATTATCTACAAACAAAACACAAACACAAACAGTTCAGATGGACAGGACGAACACTGTTATCCATGTGAACCCCCTTCTGTGGTTCTCCCTGAGGTTTTTCTTTTGTCCCATAGTCAACTTTTCCTCCTCCCTGATGTAGAGTCTAAGGACACGGGTGGTGTTCGCTGCAGACCCAGTTAAAGCAGCACTATGTCGTACAGAACCTTAAAATAATGTTTGGAAAATTATTTTAGTAGACCTGCAAACAAACAGCAGATTGCCTGTTTTTCCATAAAACACCAGAATACTGTGTATTATGAGCAGCTCTGTACTGTATTTGTGAACGGGGACAGCAGCAGAAGCCGTCGTACAAAGAGTTGTGGAGGAATTGTGTTTGTGTGAATGTGGTGGTTACGTTGGACGTCAACAGGACTTTACTGTTGTTAAAATGGAAACAGGACAAAGACAAAAATCCCACAGAGAACTGAACAACAACGAGGACTTCAGCAGAACCAACAGGAGACGAAGGAAAGACCTAAACATCTCTGTGTTACTGTGTGTTACTGTGTGTCTGTGTGTGTTACTGTGTGTCTCTGTGTGTTACTGTGTGTCTCTGTGTGTTACTGTGTGTGTCTCTGTGTGTTACTGTGTCTCAGTGTGTGTTACTGTGTGTCTGTGTGTGTTACTGTGTCTCTGTGTGTGTTACTGTGTCTCTGTGTGTGTTACTGTGTCTGTGTGTGTTACTGTGTGTCTCTGTGTGTGTTACTGTGTGTCTGTGTGTGTTACTGTGTGTCTGTGTGTGTTACTGTGTCTCAGTGTGTGTTACTGTGTGTCTGTGTGTGTTACTGTGTCTCTGTGTGTGTTACTGTGTCTCTGTGTGTGTTACTGTGTCTCTGTGTGTGTTACTGTGTCTGTGTGTGTTACTGTGTGTCTCTGTGTGTGTTACTGTGTGTCTGTGTGTGTTACTGTGTGTCTGTGTGTGTTACTGTGTGTCTCTGTGTGTTACTGTGTGTCTGTGTGTGTTACTGTGTGTCTCTGTGTGTGTTACTGTGTGTCTCTGTGTGTGTTACTGTGTGTCTCTGTGTGTGTTACTGTGTGTCTCTGTGTGTGTTACTGTGTGTCTGTGTGTGTTACTGTGTGTCTGTGTGTGTTACTGTGTCTCAGTGTGTGTTACTGTGTGTCTGTGTGTGTTACTGTGTCTCTGTGTGTGTTACTGTGTCTCTGTGTGTGTTACTGTGTCTCTGTGTGTGTTACTGTGTCTCTGTGTGTTACTGTGTGTCTGTGTGTGTTACTGTGTGTCTCTGTGTGTGTTACTGTGTGTCTCTGTGTGTGTTACTGTGTGTCTCTGTGTGTTACTGTGTCTCTGTGTGTGTTACTGTGTGTCTGTGTGTGTTACTGTGTCTCTGTGTGTGTTACTGTGTCTCTGTGTGTGTTACTGTGTGTCTCTGTGTGTTACTGTGTCTCTGTGTGTGTTACTGTGTGTGTCTGTGTGTGTTACTGTGTGTGTCTGTGTGTGTGTTACTGTGTGTCTGTGTGTGTCTGTGTGTGTGTTACTGTGTGTTACTGTGTGTCAGTGTATGTCTGTGTGTGTGTTACTGTGTCTGTGTGTGTTACTGTGTGTCTGTGTGTGTTACTGTGTGTCTGTGTGTGTTACTGTGTGTCTGTGTGTGTCTGTGTGTGTGTTACTGTGTGTCTGTGTGTGTTACTGTGTGTGTCTGTGTGTGTGTTACTGTGTGTCTGTGTGTGTTACTGTGTGTGTCTGTGTGTGTTACTGTGTGTGTCTGTGTGTGTGTTACTGTGTGTCTGTGTGTGTTACTGTGTGTCTCTGTGTGTGTTACTGTGTGTCTCTGTGTGTCAGTGTGTATCTGTGTGTGTGTTACTGTGTGTCTGTGTGTGTTACTGTGTGTCTCTGTGTGTCAGTGTGTATCTGTGTGTGTGTTACTGTGTGTCTGTGTGTGTTACTGTGTGTCTCTGTGTGTCAGTGTGTATCTGTGTGTGTGTTACTGTGTGTCTGTGTGTGTTACTGTGTGTCTGTGTGTGTTACTGTGTGTCTCTGTGTGTCAGTGTGTATCTGTGTGTGTGTTACTGTGTGTCTGTGTGTGTTACTGTGTGTCTGTGTGTGTTACTGTGTGTCTGTGTGTGTCTGTGTGTGTTACTGTGTGTCTGTGTGTGTTACTCTGTGTCTGTGTGTGTCTGTGTGTGTTACTGTGTGTCTGTGTGTGTCTGTGTGTGTTACTGTGTGTCAGTGTGTGTTACTGTGTGTCTGTGTGTGTTACTGTGTGTCTGTGTGTGTTACTGTGTGTCAGTGTGTGTTACTGTGTGTCTGTGTGTGTTACTGTGTGTCTGTGTGTGTTACTGTGTGTCAGTGTGTGTTACTGTGTGTCTGTGTGTGTCTGTGTGTGTTACTGTGTGTCTGTGTGTGTTACTGTGTGTCTGTGTGTGTTACTGTGTGTCTCTGTGTGTCAGTGTGTATCTGTGTGTGTGTTACTGTGTGTCTGTGTGTGTTACTGTGTGTCTGTGTGTGTTACTGTGTGTCTGTGTGTGTCTGTGTGTGTTACTGTGTGTCTGTGTGTGTTACTCTGTGTCTGTGTGTGTCTGTGTGTGTGTCTGTGTGTCTGTGTGTGTTACTGTGTGTCAGTGTGTGTTACTGTGTGTCTGTGTGTGTTACTGTGTGTCTGTGTGTGTTACTGTGTGTCTGTGTGTGTTACTGTGTGTCTGTGTGTGTTACTGTGTGTCTGTGTGTGTTACTGTGTGTCAGTGTGTGTTACTGTGTGTCAGTGTGTGTTACTGTGTGTCTGTGTGTGTCTGTGTGTGTTACTGTGTGTCTGTGTGTGTCTGTGTGTGTTACTGTGTGTCTGTGTGTGTTACTGTGTGTCAGTGTGTGTTACTGTGTGTCTGTGTGTGTTACTGTGTGTCTGTGTGTGTTACTGTGTGTCAGTGTGTGTTACTGTGTGTCAGTGTGTGTTACTGTGTGTCTGTGTGTGTCTCTGTGTGTTACTGTGTCTCTGTGTGTGTTACTGTGTGTCTGTGTGTGTTACTGTGTCTCTGTGTGTGTTACTGTGTCTCTGTGTGTGTTACTGTGTGTCTCTGTGTGGTACTGTGTGTCAGTGTGTGTTACTGTGTGTGTCTGTGTGTGTTACTGTGTGTCTGTGTGTGTTACTGTGTGTCAGTGTGTGTTACTGTGTCTCTGTGTGTGTTACTGTGTCTCTGTGTGTGTTACTGTGTCTCAGTGTGTGTTACTGTGTCTCTGTGTGTGTTACTGTGTCTCTGTGTGTTACTGTGTGTCAGTGTGTGTTACTGTGTGTGTCTGTGTGTGTGTTACTGTGTGTCAGTGTGTGTTACTGTGTGTCAGTGTGTGTTACTGTGTCTGTGTGTGTTACTGTGTGTCTGTGTGTGTCTGTGTGTGTCTCTGTGTGTGTTACTGTGTGTCTGTGTGTGTTACTGTGTGTCTGTGTGTGTTACTGTGTGTCTGTGTGTGTCTCTGTGTGTGTTACTGTGTGTCTGTGTGTGTTACTGTGTGTGTCTGTGTGTGTTACTGTGTCTCTGTGTGTGTTACTGTGTCTCTGTGTGTGTTACTGTGTGTCTCTGTGTGTTACTGTGTCTCTGTGTGTGTTACTGTGTGTGTCTGTGTGTGTTACTGTGTGTGTCTGTGTGTGTGTTACTGTGTGTCTGTGTGTGTCTGTGTGTGTGTTACTGTGTGTCAGTGTATGTCTGTGTGTGTGTTACTGTGTCTGTGTGTGTTACTGTGTGTCTGTGTGTGTTACTGTGTGTCTGTGTGTGTTACTGTGTGTCTGTGTGTGTCTGTGTGTGTGTTACTGTGTGTCTGTGTGTGTTACTGTGTGTGTCTGTGTGTGTGTTACTGTGTGTCTGTGTGTGTTACTGTGTGTGTCTGTGTGTGTTACTGTGTGTGTCTGTGTGTGTGTTACTGTGTGTCTGTGTGTGTTACTGTGTGTCTCTGTGTGTGTTACTGTGTGTCTCTGTGTGTCAGTGTGTATCTGTGTGTGTGTTACTGTGTGTCTGTGTGTGTTACTGTGTGTCTCTGTGTGTCAGTGTGTATCTGTGTGTGTGTTACTGTGTGTCTGTGTGTGTTACTGTGTGTCTCTGTGTGTCAGTGTGTATCTGTGTGTGTGTTACTGTGTGTCTGTGTGTGTTACTGTGTGTCTGTGTGTGTTACTGTGTGTCTGTGTGTGTTACTGTGTGTCTCTGTGTGTCAGTGTGTATCTGTGTGTGTGTTACTGTGTGTCTGTGTGTGTTACTGTGTGTCTGTGTGTGTTACTGTGTGTCTGTGTGTGTCTGTGTGTGTTACTGTGTGTCTGTGTGTGTTACTCTGTGTCTGTGTGTGTCTGTGTGTGTTACTGTGTGTCTGTGTGTCTGTGTGTGTTACTGTGTGTCAGTGTGTGTTACTGTGTGTCTGTGTGTGTTACTGTGTGTCTGTGTGTGTTACTGTGTGTCTGTGTGTGTTACTGTGTGTCAGTGTGTGTTACTGTGTGTCTGTGTGTGTTACTGTGTGTCTGTGTGTGTTACTGTGTGTCAGTGTGTGTTACTGTGTGTCTGTGTGTGTCTGTGTGTGTTACTGTGTGTCTGTGTGTGTCTGTGTGTTACTGTGTGTCTGTGTGTGTTACTGTGTGTCTGTGTGTGTTACTGTGTGTCTCTGTGTGTCAGTGTGTATCTGTGTGTGTGTTACTGTGTGTCTGTGTGTGTTACTGTGTGTCTGTGTGTGTTACTGTGTGTCTGTGTGTGTCTGTGTGTGTTACTGTGTGTCTGTGTGTGTTACTCTGTGTCTGTGTGTGTCTGTGTGTGTTACTGTGTGTCTGTGTGTGTTACTGTGTGTCTGTGTGTGTTACTGTGTGTCTGTGTGTGTTACTGTGTGTCTGTGTGTGTTACTGTGTGTCTGTGTGTGTTACTGTGTGTCAGTGTGTGTTACTGTGTGTCAGTGTGTGTTACTGTGTGTCTGTGTGTGTCTGTGTGTGTTACTGTGTGTCTGTGTGTGTTACTGTGTGTCTGTGTGTGTTACTGTGTGTCAGTGTGTGTTACTGTGTGTCTGTGTGTGTTACTGTGTGTCTGTGTGTGTTACTGTATGTCAGTGTGTGTTACTGTGTGTCAGTGTGTGTTACTGTGTGTCTGTGTGTGTCTCTGTGTGTTACTGTGTCTCTGTGTGTGTTACTGTGTGTCTGTGTGTGTTACTGTGTCTCTGTGTGTGTTACTGTGTCTCTGTGTGTGTTACTGTGTGTCTCTGTGTGGTACTGTGTGTCAGTGTGTGTTACTGTGTGTGTCTGTGTGTGTTACTGTGTGTCTGTGTGTGTTACTGTGTGTCAGTGTGTGTTACTGTGTCTCTGTGTGTGTTACTGTGTCTCTGTGTGTGTTACTGTGTCTCAGTGTGTGTTACTGTGTCTCTGTGTGTGTTACTGTGTCTCTGTGTGTTACTGTGTGTCAGTGTGTGTTACTGTGTGTGTCTGTGTGTGTGTTACTGTGTGTCAGTGTGTGTTACTGTGTGTCAGTGTGTGTTACTGTGTCTGTGTGTGTTACTGTGTG
Organism: Bostrychus sinensis; assembly: GCA_020698575.1. Classification (NCBI taxonomy): domain Eukaryota; kingdom Metazoa; phylum Chordata; class Actinopteri; order Gobiiformes; family Eleotridae; genus Bostrychus; species Bostrychus sinensis. The sequence continues at coordinate 7,310,764 of CM036245.1, read as the reverse complement.
TCTGTGTGTGTCTCTGTGTGTGTTACTGTGTGTCTGTGTGTGTTACTGTGTGTCTGTGTGTGTTACTGTGTGTCTGTGTGTGTCTGTGTGTGTCTCTGTGTGTGTTACTGTGTGTCAGTGTGTGTTACTGTGTCTCTGTGTGTGTCTGTGTGTGTTACTGTGTGTCTGTGTGTGTTACTGTGTGTCTGTGTGTGTTACTGTGTGTCAGTGTGTGTTACTGTGTGTCAGTGTGTGTTACTGTGTGTCAGTGTGTGTTACTGTGTGTCAGTGTGTGTTACTGTGTCTGTGTGTGTTACTGTGTGTCTGTGTGTGTCTGTGTGTGTCTCTGTGTGTCTGTGTGTGTTACTGTGTGTCTGTGTGTGTCTGTGTGTGTCTCTGTGTGTGTTACTGTGTGTCAGGTCAGTGTGTGTTACTGTGTCTCTGTGTGTGTCTGTGTGTGTTACTGTGTGTCTGTGTGTGTTACTGTGTGTCTGTGTGTGTTACTGTGTGTCTGTGTGTGTTACTGTGTGTCTGTGTGTGTTACTGTGTGTCTGTGTGTGTTACTGTGTGTCTGTGTGTGTCTGTGTGTGTTACTGTGTGTCTGTGTGTGTTACTGTGTGTCTGTGTGTGTTACTGTGTGTCTGTGTGTGTTACTGTGTGTCTCTGTGTGTCAGTGTGTATCTGTGTGTGTGTTACTGTGTGTCTGTGTGTGTTACTGTGTGTCTGTGTGTGTTACTGTGTGTCTGTGTGTGTTACTGTGTGTCTGTGTGTGTTACTCTGTGTCTGTGTGTGTCTGTGTGTGTGTCTGTGTGTCTGTGTGTGTTACTGTGTGTCAGTGTGTGTTACTGTGTGTCTGTGTGTGTTACTGTGTGTCTGTGTGTGTTACTGTGTGTCTGTGTGTGTTACTGTGTGTCTGTGTGTGTTACTGTGTGTCAGTGTGTGTTACTGTGTGTCTGTGTGTGTCTGTGTGTGTTACTGTGTGTCTGTGTGTGTCTGTGTGTGTTACTGTGTGTCTGTGTGTGTTACTGTGTGTCAGTGTGTGTTACTGTGTGTCTGTGTGTGTTACTGTGTGTCTGTGTGTGTTACTGTGTGTCAGTGTGTGTTACTGTGTGTCAGTGTGTGTTACTGTGTGTCTGTGTGTGTCTCTGTGTGTTACTGTGTCTCTGTGTGTGTTACTGTGTGTCTGTGTGTGTTACTGTGTCTCTGTGTGGGTTACTGTGTCTCTGTGTGTGTTACTGTGTGTCTCTGTGTGGTACTGTGTGTCAGTGTGTGTTACTGTGTGTGTCTGTGTGTGTTACTGTGTGTCTGTGTGTGTTACTGTGTGTCAGTGTGTGTTACTGTGTCTCTGTGTGTGTTACTGTGTCTCTGTGTGTGTTACTGTGTCTCAGTGTGTGTTACTGTGTCTCTGTGTGTGTTACTGTGTCTCTGTGTGTTACTGTGTGTCAGTGTGTGTTACTGTGTGTGTCTGTGTGTGTGTTACTGTGTGTCAGTGTGTGTTACTGTGTGTCTGTGTGTGTTACTGTGTGTCTGTGTGTGTTACTGTGTGTCTGTGTGTGTTACTGTGTGTCAGTGTGTGTTACTGTGTGTCTGTGTGTGTCTGTGTGTGTTACTGTGTGTCTGTGTGTGTCTGTGTGTGTTACTGTGTGTCTGTGTGTGTTACTGTGTGTCAGTGTGTGTTACTGTGTGTCTGTGTGTGTTACTGTGTGTCTGTGTGTGTTACTGTGTGTCAGTGTGTGTTACTGTGTGTCAGTGTGTGTTACTGTGTGTCTGTGTGTGTCTCTGTGTGTTACTGTGTCTCTGTGTGTGTTACTGTGTGTCTGTGTGTGTTACTGTGTCTCTGTGTGGGTTACTGTGTCTCTGTGTGTGTTACTGTGTGTCTCTGTGTGGTACTGTGTGTCAGTGTGTGTTACTGTGTGTGTCTGTGTGTGTTACTGTGTGTCTGTGTGTGTTACTGTGTGTCAGTGTGTGTTACTGTGTCTCTGTGTGTGTTACTGTGTCTCTGTGTGTGTTACTGTGTCTCAGTGTGTGTTACTGTGTCTCTGTGTGTGTTACTGTGTCTCTGTGTGTTACTGTGTGTCAGTGTGTGTTACTGTGTGTGTCTGTGTGTGTGTTACTGTGTGTCAGTGTGTGTTACTGTGTGTCAGTGTGTGTTACTGTGTCTGTGTGTGTTACTGTGTGTCTGTGTGTGTCTGTGTGTGTCTCTGTGTGTGTTACTGTGTGTCTGTGTGTGTTACTGTGTGTCTGTGTGTGTTACTGTGTGTCTGTGTGTGTCTGTGTGTGTTACTGTGTGTCTGTGTGTGTTACTGTGTGTCTGTGTGTGTCTGTGTGTGTCAGTGTGTGTTACTGTGTGTCTGTGTGTGTCAGTGTGTGTTACTGTGTGTCTGTGTGTGTCAGTGTGTGTTACTGTGTGTCAGTGTGTGTTACTGTGTGTGTCTGTGTGTGTGTTACTGTGTGTCAGTGTGTGTTACTGTGTGTCAGTGTGTGTTACTGTGTCTGTGTGTGTTACTGTGTGTCTGTGTGTGTCTGTGTGTGTCTCTGTGTGTGTTACTGTGTGTCTGTGTGTGTTACTGTGTGTCTGTGTGTGTTACTGTGTGTCTGTGTGTGTCTGTGTGTGTTACTGTGTGTCTGTGTGTGTTACTGTGTGTCTGTGTGTGTCTGTGTGTGTCAGTGTGTGTTACTGTGTGTCTGTGTGTGTCAGTGTGTGTTACTGTGTGTCAGTGTGTGTCAGTGTGTGTTACTGTGTGTCTGTGTGTGTCAGTGTGTGTTACTGTGTGTCTGTGTGTGTCTGTGTGTGTCTGTGTGTGTTACTGTGTGTCTGTGTGTGTCTGTGTGTGTCTGTGTGTGTCAGTGTGTGTTACTGTGTGTCTGTGTGTGTCAGTGTGTGTTACTGTGTGTCAGTGTGTGTCAGTGTGTGTTACTGTGTGTCTGTGTGTGTCAGTGTGTGTTACTGTGTGTCTGTGTGTGTCTGTGTGTGTCAGTGTGTGTTACTGTGTGTCTGTGTGTGTCAGTGTGTGTTACTGTGTGTCAGTGTGTGTCTGTGTGTGTCAGTGTGTGTTACTGTGTTAAGTGCAGAGAGCTGTGGTCACTGAGGCAGAAGCAGCTGAGGCTCAGGGTCAGGGCCGGTCCAGCTCTGTCTGAGATCATCAGCGTCACAAACCTCCGCTCTTCCTCTCCCTTTTCTTTCTCTCCCTCCTTTCTAAACTCCTTTCTGTCGATTAAGACGTCTAACTAGACTTGTGTCTTTGTTCAATTTCAAAGTAGGCTTCTAGTTCAGAGGTAAAAGCTCTATCCGTTGGGACAAAGGAGTTATCTTGCCAACACGCTAACCAACAAACCAAAAATTATTCCCATTACAGTCAGTACAATAGATTTAATAAGAGTCTAAATATTGTCGTAATAAGGTCATAATCCAGCTCTCTCCTCTGGCGTGTTCTCAGTGGACCAGTGCAGACAGGACGAGGATTAGCCGGGCCCCCACAGACTCTGCTCTGACCTCTGTCCGACCTGGGGCTGAGGTTGAGGTGCACTCTGTGAAAATATTATCCACTGAAGCATTCACTGAGGAAATAAGTACGAGAAAGGAAAGAAGATCACGCTACGATTGGGAGAAACAGATTCACTTTGCCTTTTTGGAGACACTTGGATTTTTACTGAATGGAAACAGCTGTGAAGGAAAAGGATTCAAGAGAGTTTTGGTCAAGTGAATGGCTTGGCTCGTTGGCTAAATATAGTTCTTCACACCAACTTACTCTGGTGGTGCTAAAAAGTTACTAAAAAGTACCTTAAATAGGGTGTTTTGGAGTCCGTGTGATGATTAAATGAGTTGTTGTGGGGTGAATAAAGCGCCCTGCATCTGCTCCTGCCGTCTGTGCACGTCACAGAAGTCTCGCAAGAAAGCATCACATCGCAGTTAGAGCCAAACAACAAGCTAGAGATAGCTTTATTTCTCCATTTTCGTCATGACTGAGCGGCCAATTGGCAGAAAAAACTTTGTGTGGATACGAGGAGGAGATGGTGAAAGTAAACTGGACTTGTGAGTATTTACAATTTACACTTTTTTACTCCCAAATGTAAGGAGAGCTCCAGAGAGGAAAAAGAGGAAAAAACAGTGAAGAAACGAGCAAAGTTACTAGGTTTTGCTTTAATGCAGTGGTTCCCAACCATGAATGTATAATAAGCCCTGGATGGGGCGCCCCCCTCTCCCTGATGCCAGTTTGATTAGTGGCTGCTCTGTGGAACTGCAGCGGAAAAATCCCATGCGGCCCAGAAAGGATTTTTCCCACAGAACGCAGTGCGGCTGACAGGACATCTACAGCTGAGAAAATGATAGGATTTTGTAGTGTTCATTATCTATTTTTGTATCATGGACTTTTTTCCAGAATTTGGCTAAAAATAACTTTTTATTGTTGGTGATGTCACTGCTCTAGTCCGCCGTCGTGGTCATTGGTCAGAACTGATTGCGAGGTTCTCGAAACAAGAGTGTGCTGCTCTATGGGCTGCACAACGCTGAAATAACACGGAAGTGAAAAAACTTTTTGGGCATCACGCGTTAATGAGCACAGCCCTTGAAAACAACGGTCATGATGTCATTCACTCTTCCCAACTGATCGGTCACCGCCACGTTATTATTTCTAATTATTTCTATTATTTATTATTTCTTTATTACCACCTTTACAATAAAACTTAAAATATAACAATAAAGAAGCTTCAAATAAGATGAACACTGACTCTATATCCAGCCTCCCCAGTCCCCACGATGCAGTTTTGGGCCCTCATCCACCAGTTGGGAATCACATAGAGAGCTGTACTGCAGTCATGGCCGCACAAATTGAGGCCAAGACCAGACTGAGTCCAGAGTGAACTGAGACCAAGGGAAACCGAGACCAAACCCAGTGAACTTGCACCAAATAAAGGGTAAAAAAAAAAAAAAAATTCAAATACCTAAATGATTATTTTAATGCAACAGACTCCACAAACAAACAGAGACAGATCATTGGTTCTTTTAATGTGGGAAACTAATTACTCCAAAATGATGCAGAACAGTATTTTCTTATGATTCTTATGATGTTTGGTAAATAAAATCTAAGAGACTGCCACATCTGAGACCAAGTAAAACTGCAGCCGAGACCAAAACGAGACCAAGACAAAAAAAAAAAGTTATGTCATTTAAAATATTGGCTATGAAAACCGTAAAAAAAAAGTCTTAAAATGTCTCGTCTTTTTATTGAAATTACAAGAAATGTTAAAACAAATGTGAGAACTGTACTGAACACTAACATTAATATTGCTGTCCATAATAATAATAATAATAATAATAATAATAATAATAATAATAATGACTAATCCCCTCCTCCTCCCCTCCGGCCTCTGTGCAGCTCTCTGTCCTCCTTCCTTTCGCCCTTATCACCGTCCAGACGCAGACCGGACCTGACAGCCCCCTCCCGCTCTGATCTAACGGGTTATGAACCTAATGAGGCCTCTCTGTGACGGGATGGCTTCAGACAGGACGTCCCACAGTGGCCCTGGGGAGCTCTGCCTCAGTCACAGTATTCACCTACATTTAAAATACTACGCACTCTGAAGAAGTAGTCACTGTTTAGGTTAGGACTGGACTGGGTGGTTTTCACCTGCTCTGTAAAAAAAACTAGAGATGTTTTTGGCCAACATCTCATTTCAGTCAGCAGCTGGTCCCATTTACACTCAACCAGACAAAAAACACTGTCCTTTTATTTATTTTTAGGTCCCATATTCTGCTTTTTTTAGGCTTTTTGAAATAGCATTGGACTTCTTTGCATTAGTATTTCACATTTTATAAAAGAAAACTAAAATAAACCTAAATCAGGGCTAACCCAGGACTATAGGGAGGGATGTGACACTAAAGAACAAAACAGGATCTAAACCAGGTCTAAACCATAACTAAACTAGGTCTAAACCAGGTCTAAACCATAACTAAACCAAGTCTAAACCAAGTCTAAACCAGGTCAAACCAGGACTAAACTTAGACTAAAACCAGAGCTAAATTTATACTAAACCAGGACTATGCAGGGCCCAAACCAGGTCTAAACCAAAACTAAACTAACCAAACCCACTATAGGTCTAAACCAAGTCTACACCAGGTTAAACCAGAACTAATCTAAGACTAAACCAGGTTAAACCTTGCCTAAAACCACAACTAAATTAAGATTAAACTAGGACAAAGCTGAATCTAAACCCGGTATAGTCCTGGATTAGACCCAGCTTAGTCCTAGTTTAGTCTTAGTTCAGTTCTGGTTATAGCCATGCTTTAGTCTTTGTTTTGTCTTTTCCATTCTGTTATTGCTAAGCAGCAGATAAAACCTTCTCCAAAATGAACAGAATTGTAATATCCTCAGAAAGCTGTTTATCCAGGCTTGGGGCTGGCTTATATTGTGGTGGCTGGAGGGTTTCTTGGCTCCATGTTGGGGAATCAAGCCCATTTATGCTGCAGTAGTGAGATGTGTGATGGAAAAAAGCACTTAGGGTTAGTTATGATCCCTATGTTTCCATTTTGTGACAACACATTTAGTTTTTTTTAATGACAAACAGAATTATACAGAGGTTTATTTGGGAAACGCCAGAGTACTTCCAGGTTTTCTCCATTTTACTGATCCATTTAATTGGTTAAATCGAGGAAAGAGGCAAAGCAGCAGGAACTTCCATTAGTCAGAGCCCACATTATGTCACCAGCACTCTTTTAAAAGCTCCAGGCCTAATCCCAGAGTTTACCCGTTCAATTAGTGAATAAAAAAAGGCGGCCATGTTGAGAGACTCACGTGTCCGAAGGGGTCGAGGTGGTTGTTGGTCAGTTTGAGTTTCTGGAAGGACACCAGTTGTCTCATCCAGTGGGCCCCGGTGGAGGGGGAGTCCGGGTGAACGTACAGGCGGCCGGGCATCGCTGGCTCTGCTTTACCCGCCACCATCCTGAGGAGAGAGGCCACAACATGCCACGTCACGGGAAAGTCACACACGACCACACAGCGCCGTCATCACTGGACACGACACTACTGAGGGTCAGCGCTTTAGTCCTGGTTTGGACCCGGCTTATTCCTGGTTTAGTCTAAGTTTAGTCCCTGTTTAGAGCCAGCTTAGTCCTGGTTTAGTCTAAGTTTAGCCTCTGTTTAAACCCAGCTTAGTCCTGGTTTAGTCCCTGTTTAGACCCAGCTTAGTCCTGGTTTAGTCTAGGTTTAGTCCCTGTTTAGACCCAGCTTATTCCTGGTTTAGTCTAAGTTTAGTCCCTGTTTAGAGCCAGCTTAGTCCTGGTTTAGTCTAAGTTTAGTCCCTGTTTAGAGCCAGCTTAGTCCTGGTTTTGTCTAAGTTTAGTCCCTGTTTAGACCCAGCTTAGTCCTGGTTTAGTCTAGGTTTAGTCCCTGTTTAGACCCAGCTTAGTCCTGGTTTAGTCTAGGTTTAGTCCCTGTTTAGACCCAGCTTATTCCTGGTTTAGTCTAAGTTTAGTCCCTGTTTAGAGCCAGCTTAGTCCTGGTTTAGTCTAAGTTTAGTCCCTGTTTAGAGCCAGCTTAGTCCTGGTTTAGTCTAAGTTTAGTCCCTGTTTAGACCCAGCTTAGTCCTGGTTTAGTCTAAGTTTAGTCCCTGTTTAGAGCCAGCTTAGTCCTGTTTTAGTCTAAGTTTAGCCTCTGTTTAGACCCAGCTTAGTCCTGGTTTAGTCCCTGTTTAGAGCCAGCTTAGTCCTGGTTTTGTCTAAGTTTAGTCCCTGTTTAGACCCAGCTTAGTCCTGGTTTAGTCCCTGTTTAGACCCAGCTTATTCCTGGTTTAGTCTAAGTTTAGTCCCTGTTTAGAGCCAGCTTAGTCCTGGTTTAGTCTAAGTTTAGCCTCTGTTTAAACCCAGCTTAGTCCTGGTTTAGTCCCTGTTTAGACCCAGCTTAGTCCTGGTTTAGTCTAGGTTTAGTCCCTGTTTAGACCCAGCTTATTCCTGGTTTAGTCTAAGTTTAGTCCCTGTTTAGAGCCAGCTTAGTCCTGGTTTAGTCTAGGTTTAGTCCCTGTTTAGACCCAGCTTATTCCTGGTTTAGTCTAAGTTTAGTCCCTGTTTAGACCCAGCTTAGTCCTGGTTTAGTCTAAGTTTAGTCCCTGTTTAGAGCCAGCTTAGTCCTGGTTTAGTCTAAGTTTAGTCCCTGTTTAGACCCAGCTTAGTCCTGGTTTAGTCTAAGTTTAGTCCCTGTTTAGAGCCAGCTTAGTCCTGGTTTAGTCTAAGTTTAGTCCCTGTTTAGACCCAGCTTAGTCCTGGTTTAGTCTAAGTTTAGTCCCTGTTTAGACCCAGCTTATTCCTGGTTTAGTCTAAGTTTAGTCCCTGTTTAGAGCCAGCTTAGTCCTGGTTTAGTCTAAGTTTAGTCCCTGTTTAGAGCCAGCTTAGTCCTGGTTTAGTCTAAGTTTAGTCCCTGTTTAGACCCAGCTTAGTCCTGGTTTAGTCTAAGTTTAGTCCCTGTTTAGACCCAGCTTAGTCCTGGTTTAGTCTAAGTTTAGTCCCTGTTTAGAGCCAGCTTAGTCCTGGTTTAGTCTAAGTTTAGTCCCTGTTTAGACCCAGCTTAGTCCTGGTTTAGTCTAAGTTTAGTCCCTGTTTAGACCCAGCTTAGTCCTGGTTTAGTCTAAGTTTAGTCCCTGTTTAGAGCCAGCTTAGTCCTGGTTTAATCTTTGTTCAGTTCTGGTTTTAGGTATGGTTTAGGCATTCTTCTTTCTTCCTGGAGCAGGTGTCCTAACTCCTCAGGCACATGAGGTTACCCTCCACAGTTTTTATGTGTGCAGACAGAACTGTCAACATTTTTTAACAGGATGTATAAAACACCTGAAGTTTTTCACCACTGTACTTGCACTTTTCTATCTGATTATTAATGGAAAAAGTAATCAATGAAAATAATCAGTTGCAGCCCTAATTTTCTCTGTTAACCTTACGTCTCGTCTCCTTTGCCTGTTAATGTTTTCATATGAAGCCACAAAGCACTAGAAAGTGTTGTAAATTGCCGTATGTTACAGAACAGTAGTTATTAAAAGATTTATTTATGAGTAGATGGGCTGAGGGCCGGAGGTTGAATAGTCCTGACCCTGTGAGGAGCGGTGGATCCTTCTCCGTCAGAAGTACTTTGTTGTAGGATTATGTTTCAGGTTGATGGGAGAATCTGGAGAAAACTCATCCAAACTCATGCAGATACCACACAGAAAAGACTCTCTCTGACCTGGAACTGAACTTGAAGCCTTCTTGCTGTGAAGCGACCGTGCTAACCGTCACTTTGCTGCTGTTGCCTCTGAGCGACAAAGCTAAAATGCAAGCTGCCTCATCTAATGCTGATATCTCATCGAAGATCAACCTGGGAAATATTCAGATGTGGAAAGTAACTGCATAATTGTTCTCAAGAAATCTACTTCCTGAGCTGGTTGTGTGTGGATAAATCAGTTTTGAAGTTAAAATACATGAAATCCTGAAGCTAACAGTGGGCCAATTATAAACCTTACCTTAAGACCAAGTCAGGTTTAAATGAGTCCAGCCCATTAACCAAAGTCTACCTCATAACCGGGGGTCTACGGGGCTCAGACAGAGAGGCGGGCCCTCCTTAAACATCATTACTAATTATGTTTCTGGAGGTGTTGGTGATGAAGACCAGAGCCGCTCAGAGCACAGCCGTACCATGTGACCAGAAACAAGCGGCCATAAAACTGCTTTTAACTCTCCACCAAGACTTCAGACCCAGACTGAAGGACTAAGACTTGGTTTTCCATAATTAGGGCTTCTATAAATACGTTTCGTCTGTGTTTTAAATTATGCTATGAGAAGCGTTCACTTAAACACTTCCCATATATTTACATTCACTTGTGGTGCTTTTATCTCTGTCACAATAATACATAATACCCTGGTTCTGTATAAGTCAGGGCAATGTGTAAAATGTAAATAAAAGCAGAAGACAATGAATAGGGATTTTTTAGACGAACAGATATCGTGTGAAACGTTTCCTGTAGATCACTGACAAATATATTGAAAAAAATATTGGAAGTTTTGAGTCATTTAATTTTTTCATATAAAAATGAGGTATAGTATGTGTAAAAATGCAGAAATTTGCACATTTCAAAAAACAAAATCTGAATATCGGACAGAGGGGGTTTAAAATTCTTGCTTCATTTTGTTAACATGTTCCATAAAAAGGCTTTTACAGAGAGAATTATGGATATTATCTGCTTTTGTCTTTCAGGAAACTAGAAAATACTGACAAGAGCCTTAAAATGTTTTATTTCACCTTGTTTATAGGAGCAAAATGCCCAATAAATCAGGCTAGAAGTTATATATGAACAAATCCTTCAGTAAAAGACTTCAGAATATTGTTAAATACAAGACTGGAACATGTGGAGCTTGTAGGAGCTGCTGAAGTGGAGATTTCTGACTCATTCTGAGAAAACAGCCTTTGAAATTAATATTTTCAATAGAAATCTGTGGGCACAAGCGACTACATGTATTAAACTAAACACCTTAATGTGTCATTTTGACATTTTCTTTATTTCAGTGTTAAAGCCTCGTGTTAAAGAGCAAACTGGACCTCAACATTGAAAAAAATGCATTTTGCCTGTAGTGTCTCCCCTTAAAAGAAGTCACCTGGAGATGTTTCACCTTCATCCAAAAGACTTTTTCAGTTCTGAATTAAACTGATGAGAGCTAAGTTTGTGCTCCTGGGAGTGAGGAGTTTTGACTTGAACCTAAATTCTGTTGGAGTGGATGAAAGGCTACAGTAGTTTTGGGTCGTTAGAGTCCTTTGTCCTACTGGAGTCACAGGAACCCACCACTTCTTTTTGAACTTTGCATTTGTGATAGGACTGGGCGATATGAACAAAAATGTATAGCGTGGTATTTTTCAAAATGTTGGACGTTAGGGTTTTTTCCACGCTACCAAGGTCTCCAGTAAGTTTCAGTCTGTGTTTCACTTCCCTGCCCCACAGTTAGCAGACTGAAGTTAGTTTGTCCTTTGAGAAGCCCAGATCTAACACATTCTGATGATAGTTGGAGGTCAGTAGATGGACAGACAGGTACAGCCTCCAGGGGAGAAGAAGAAGCGCTGTCCAGCCAATGACAGTGAGCAAAAAGAAGAACAGAAACACAACTCCTGATGAAGTCTGACCAGTTAGAAAAGACAACACCTGTAGGCAGAAGTCCTCCTGTATTAGACTGCTCTTACACAGAAGATTTTGATGAGATTACTCTGATATTGTTCTGTGTAACAGCCCATGGCCATGCAGCTTTCTGTGTGATCTTTCTTCAGTAAATAAATAAATTAAAATAAATAAATTACGTGAATTAAAAATACTGAATCATAGTGGTCTTTTCTATCATGCTCAGTGTGTTCAGGGCTAAAGTACAAATATGTTTATATTGTCCTAGCATACCAAACAATTAATCCAAATACAATTTAAAATATTCATACATTCATATTATATGCGTCACTGTGTGGCTGAGTGTTAGAGCTGTGGCACACATACAGGGCAACTACAGCCTGCCTCAGTGCCCTGGGTTTGAGTCCGGACTCTGACATTTCGCCAAATCTCTCTCCCTGCGCTCTCACCGATTTCCAACTCTGCTCTGTCCTAGCAATAAAGCCTAAAAATGGCCAAAAAAATCAAACAATAATGAATAATTAGAGACTCTCCCTTTCTCAAATGCTCCTTTTATACCGAGACATCTCACTGAATGAATTAGTTGCAAAAGGCGATCGTGGCATTATTTTATAGGGTTGATCTTGTTGATTTATGTGTTTACAGGCTGTGATATTCAGCTTTTTTTTTTTTTTTCTTGATATTTGTTGCCTTGTTCCAACATTTTTTGTATCTGTAAAGTATCTCTCAGTATGTTTTCTAGTTTTTTTGCTGTTTTTACCTCATTTTCCTCTCTGGAGCTCCCCCTACAGTTTGGAGTAAGGTTACTATAAGTCCAGTCGACTCCTGTGTGATCTACTCTCCTTTTCCCCGCTGCGTATCCGTAAAATGTTTTTTTCTGCAATTTGGTCACTCTGCCATGACGAAAATTTGCCATAATGCTTATACTTGTGTCATTGTGTCATGCTGGATGCCTCATTTACCCCACAACAACTCATTTAACCATCACACAGACTCCCAAACTGTTTATTTAAGGTAAAAACATTACTGAGTTCTGCTATAAACACCTGATGTATTGTTTATGGTCTGTACTCACCATTTGTTGTCGCAGAACTTGTAGCGGTGGTCGTCGGCAGGAACGACATCTATGAGCAGGATGTACTTGGTTTTGGGGTTCATCCCGGTCACTTTCACCTTGTAGCTGGGAAACATCCTCCTGGACACAGCAAAAAAACACATTTATGATGAGGAGAATGTCCCATAGTGAGTAAAAGTTGTCTGTCTGTCTCCAAGTATCAGCCCCGGGACTAAGTGGCCAATGTCCAGTAGGGGGACAACCTCAAAAAGTACTAAAAGTAGGACAAGTTGCGTGGTTTGGTGGGACAACGTGGGATGGGATGTGCTGTTTTCATCCCAAAAACACACATTTTGCAAAGTAATGTCTTTACTGAGACTTTATTAATCCAGAAGCCAACACCAGCTTCATGGAAAGGCCTTTCCAGAAACACAGGGCCAGCAACACACCAACCATAATCCAGCCCGCAAGTATTTATTCTACATTTTACACAAGCAATACTGACCTTACCTTTTTGTGCTTGACTTGAATTTTTCTTTTTATAAGATCCAGTTAGCACCAATGAAAAAGAGGGATATTATCTTAAGTGGGACAGAGGGACAGATGCCTAAAAAGCTGTGCAGTACAACCAAAAGTGGGTCAGGGCTGGCTCTGTCCAGGTTGCACCCCACCTTGTGACAACCGATAATGTGATCTAAAACTCTAAAAACCAAGACCAGCTGATTTATTTTTAAATGTTTGTTGTTGTGATTTAGACAGCATGGATGACTAAGAGTCTTCACAGACAAACCTAAGCAAATGAATATTTTTTTCTTGTACATTTTGTACAAGAAAAAAATCTCAAACTTGCTCTTACAATCATAATTAACTTTGCCATCCACTAAAACTATTTCTGATGAGCAAACAAAAAAACAAAAAGAAACTAAAAGAAAACATCTTATTCCCAAGAAATGCAGTCCTAATGATGTATTTCTACATTACATTTTCAAAAAATGTTTTAATGCTAGGCCAATTATTAATTTATTATTACGTTATTGGGCTTTATTACATTTAAAATTGCCAAAATGATTATGTTATTGGCAGGTATAACTTTATTGGCTATTATTTATCGGTTGCTACACACCTCGGGCCCATAGTTGCTGGGATAGGCTCCAGCCTCCTGCTCCCCCCTGACCTGTACGTTGTTTTCCTGCCTCTGCTGTGACTCTCCTTGTCCTAAATGCTCCTGTAAGCCTCTGTAGCAGGAGGACATGTGTGGTATTGTCACAAACTGTGCAGCCAAAGATCCGATTAACTCAACCCACTGCCCTCCAGCGACGCTTCAGCGAGATCAGGAGAGAAAAGCTGAAACACAAACGTCCCTCAGACTCAGTAACTTAACGATAAGTGGCTCTAACCTACTTCAGACTAGGTACATTACAGACCAGAGCCAAACTATGTGCTGTTGTTCTATGGCTGTCAGTGTCTTTGGCCCTGCCCTAAACCAATCCTGGTGCTCCTCCAAGACAGTGTCCCAGATCCAAAAACTTAAGTCACTACAGTCTATAAATGTGTGTATGTGTGTGTGTGCTGTCAGTGATAGGAAGAAGAACATTAGCACTAGTGTTGGGCTACAATTAACATTTTTAATCGCAGATTTTTTTTTGTCTTGCTATAAAATTCAATCAATAATGCATTGTGGCTCTTTCGGCTCCTAAATGGCTCTTCATTTGATCACTTAAAGCTTTTAGAATTCAGCCAATATGAGCTGTTTTGACTTAGCTATGATTGTTGTGTACTGTTTATATTGTATACAGCATCATTTCAAACATCCTTGAAACCCAAATAATATACATTTTAAATATTATGATTACTATTTTGCTGCTAAAGAGTAAAAATAAAAAAATAATTGTCAGTGTTAAGTAAGTAATGCGTTAAGGCGATAATAACGTGTCCTAATTAGCACATAGCTCAATATTTAGATGCACACTTTATACAAGCAACAAAGCTAAAGCAGCTAAAGGCTACAAGCGACTGGAGACTGAGCGTGGATTGAGGGGTTGTACTACTACTACTACTACTACTACTACTACTTATACTACTACTACTTCCACATTGAAGAGTTTGTTCTGGGGAGTACTAATTGTTCTGGGGTTGTACTACTACTACTACTACTTATACTACTACTATTACTGCTACATTGTAGACTGGTGACTGCTAACTTCTGGCATTGTACTAATACTACTGCTTATACAGTACTACTAATACTACTACTACTACTGCCTCATTGAGGACTTTTACTTGGGAGGCTGTAGTCCCATTAACAGACCTACATAACTCAAAGTCACTGCTCCTGTCTGCTTCTCCAAACTGATCTGACACCAAATACTGTCCTGTCCCTTTAAGAAACCATATAGTGCTACCTTTCCTGACCTCTCCTCAGAAGTGTTTGTATCCCGTGTGCGAGCCAAAGGAAAAAATCTACAAAGAGATCCCCGTTTTTACAAAGCCTTAAGTGGTTTTTAATGGCGTTACAGTTTAGACAGATGCCTCGCCATCGCTCAAAGTTTATCTGGGAACGCCGCTGTTGCCAACCCCGCTCTCACGAAACCCCAGCTCTTTGGAAAAGGATGGCACCGCGGCATTAAAATTCTTCATAGCTGGCGGTTCGATGTCTTCAAAACGTTCGGGGGTGTTATCGTGTTACGGTAAATGATTCGTCATCTCGTGTCGAAGGCGGGAGGATTGGGAGCAGGTAATTTAAGGCGCTCTCCCCAAGCTCTCAAATCCAATCAATGGAGGAGGAGATCAGCGGCGTGTCATCCGCGCTGAAAGACGACTTAATCCACGAGGAACATCCAAAACAGACCTGAGTCCGAGTCTGGCTCCAGTCGCACGGAGGCACAGAGAGGAGCAGATGCAGCGGCGAGTCAACAACGGGACGAGCCCACACAGATCTGACTTTGGGAGAAGTATCCTCCATAACAGCACCAGGGTGGAGCTGAAGTTTACTGTATACAGTTATTAGACCTGTTAACTAATTACATTACATTCATATTGATTTTTTATTTAACCATTGTTTAAGCCGGAAAGTCCCATGTTTCATACAAAATACAATAAAACTAAGAGAAAAATAGGAGTAAAGACAAAGCGACGCAACCCGAATTTAGGAAATGTTGAGACGTGTTTTAAATTTGAGAAAAATTAAAACTAAAAGACTTTCAAATCACATGAGCCAATGTTTTATTCACAATAGAATATAAATAACCTAAATGTTTACACTGAGAAATTGCACACTTTTAGCACAAAATAGCTCATTTCAAATGTGCTGCCTACAGGTCTCAGTTGGGACAGGGGCAGGTTTACTATGGGGCGTCTCCTCTTTTTAAAACAGTCTGAAGACGTCTGGGCATCGTGGTTATGAGTTTCTGGAGTTTGGGTTGTAAAATTTCTCAAAAGACACATTTAGAAGCAGTGGCAGGTTCGTGAAATGAACTGAGTTTATTTAGACGTTTTTACATTTTCTATCTTTCTTTTTTTACATACTACAAAACAAAACACTTAAAGTCTGAAAAGGAATAATCTGAAGCCTGAGCTTATTATGCCTACCCCAGTAAATCTATTCAACCCTTAAACTTTAAACAAAAAAGCCACCTATGTTTTAAAGCACAACATACATCTCAGTGTCAAAACAAAACAGTCCTTGGTTATTTTGCTGCTAACCTCAATATTCATTTTCTTCATAAGTTTTAATCACATTTCTCTTAAACAAACTTTTAAACTGAGTTAATGATGTACAGTCTTTAACTTCTGATCCAGTTTATTCCATACATTAACCCCACCACAGAAACACAATGCTGTTTTAACATTTGTTCTCACCATAGGTTTTTTAAACATCAGTGACTGCATCTGCACATCCTTCAAAATACTCAAAATGATCCAAAGGAAAAGATTTTGGAGTTTTACGGTCCCTTGTATTTATTAATATACATAATAATAAATATAGAAATTGTTAGTCGGCCAAAGTTATGCTCAGTATCGACCAAAATCTTAGTCTTACACTAACAAGTGTGGATGTAAAATATATTGTTTTCTAAAATCATCTATGCTGTCTTAAATAAAATGAAAAACAAAAGTTAAAAAGTAATAAATTGGACATGTTTTTTTAATGCAAAGAGTGGATTTAACTAATCGACCAATAACATTTTAGTTGACCAAGACCTCACTGACGGATTCAGCGACCAGAGGCTGTCAGCCCTGGGTAGATTCTGCTCTGGCCCAGTGCCTACTGCTGTTGTGTCCTTGGGCAAGACACCTCTGTATAAGGAGGCCTGAGTTTGCCTTTGCATCCTGAGGAAGGCCTTGTTTGAGCCAGAAGCATCAAAGAGAGCCATGCTTTAACAGAGGGTGTTGGATTTTTGTTGTCTGTGAAAACATCCACATCACCTGTCAAAGTTTTTTACAGGTGATATTTTTATGCTTCAAGTTGAGAGACCCGCCCTTTTTTGCAAAGAGCGCCTGTCGTTTAAAATCATAAAGAGCTCTATTTAACCTTTGTGCTCCAATGAGGACAAAAGTGCCCTTTTCAAGTTTTATTTACTTTTTGATAACTTAGGGCTGTATTTTATCACTAATGTTGATTTTCTAAACACAAATCTAATATTACTTCATTTTTACTCTCTCTGACTAAATCTGTGGCTCCTGTTCAGAGACAAAAGTGTCCCTGTCATAAAACAACATAAAAATAACACACATTTACATTTTATTCTACATTTTTTGCATTAATCTTTTAATCAGCTTCTGCCCTCACCATAAATATCAAACATTAAGTATATTCAGAATTTTAAAATTTTTTAGGCCAATGTATGTGATCTATACTTTTTAGTAAAAAAACACATAAAAATTAAATATTTTTAATATTCTCAAAGCAAAGTGGATATTTCTAGGGGGGATATTACAGCCTTGGGTCTCTAGGTTTACCAACACTGATTTAGATGTGTTTGGGATTTTTTGCAGCAACAAAAAGTTACATTGTTACAGTTAAGTGAACAAAGTGTCCCTGCCCCAAAACACCATAATATAGGTAAACAAACAAAAAAAATAAAAAAAAACTTTTTTACATAAATATTCTAATCAAGTTGCCCTGATTGTTATGCAAAAAAAAAGTAAAAAAAACAACAACAAAACAAAACATATATTTTATACAATTTTTGTATAATGTTTTGTTTTGGGGACACTTGTCACTGAACAGTAACGTCACTTTTTTTAATTTGGGGGATAAGGGTTAAGCACCCACACAGTGCTGCCCATTATATTTTTTTACTTCCCCCACATTGCCTTCTCCGGTCACAGCAGGTGGCTGCAACAGGAAGGGCATCTGGCGTAAAAACCTGACAAATCATTGTGCATTTAGTTTGTTCTGGCGAGAGCGTCAACAACTAATCAGATTAATGGATTATAATCCATTACTGAACTCAACTAATTTAATAGTCAATGAATCACTGCCTGAGATATTCAGAGATGCAGAAACATGTCATGTGTTTAGGGGAGGGTTTATTTACCAACACAGCAGTAAGAAACAGTTAAAAACAATATACATTTAGTGTTTTGTTTATAAATATCCCCTTGTGTCTATTCAAACCAAACCACCACCAACTTTTAATGTGAACTATAAAACACCTCAAGTTTTTAACCACTTTACTCGCACTTCACTATGTATTAATTGAAAAAATAAACATTAGATTAATCAGTCATCAAAATAATCACTGGTAATAATGTTTGTAACGCAGTGGTGTTTGTTTAAAAAGTTACGTTCTGTACATTCTACGCACAAAAACACAAAAAACAACACATCATAAACTTATTATAGCCATTTTAAAACTCAGACCAAGGCAATAATTAATAGGCCTACCCTGAGTGAGCAAAGGACTCAGATACGAGCAGCTTAAAAACTATGATCATGTGTTTGTGACTGCAGACGCTCTAATGTACGAGTGTAGATGTGGAAGCATGGAGCTCTGCACTGAAGCGGCTGCAGTTCAAAGGCCTGCTCCGTGACGTTGTGTGTATACGTTCCTGTGTGTGAGTAAGTGAGCCAACATGAGAGATGTGTGTGTTTGAGCTCTGTGTGTGCCCCGGGACAGCTGTTTCTCTTAACCTCCACATGTTTGGGCCTTCAGTGATCCGTTTTCTCTGGGAACCAACACTTCAAACGCTGGGCTGTTTGGGAGAGAGGGGCGAGGGCTGACGGAGAAGAAGAAGAAGTACGGAGTCGGACGGGGCGCCGCGTTTCTCTTATCCTGGCCGCCGCCGCTGTCCTGACGGGTGTGTGCAGAGGCAGAGTGACAGATCACAATAACACGAGAGGAGCGGAGAGGAGAGGACTGTGTGGGGAAGTGTGGGACTCTGACTCCAACAACTCTGCCTGAACATGATCTGCAGAATATGTTCACTTTAAAACACAACCCCACAACAGTTTAACTTCCTGCATTTATTTTATTTAACAAAATGTAAAACCAATTTGCCAGCCTGGACGGACAGACAAATTCTTTTCATATTCTATAAAAAGAAGTTAGCCTGGTATACCTATGATTGAGTTTAATTTCTGTGGGCGGAACAATCACAGGCGGAGTAACCAATCAGAGAAACGAAGTAAGCAGCGCCACTGAGCAGTATCCAAAACAAACATTGAGCTTATGACAAACCTTTGACGGTTTTGCCATAAAATCAGGATACGCCGTATTATGAACAGCTCTGGATGTTATTTCTGAACAGGGACAGCAGCAGAAGCCAGTTGTACAAAGAGTTGTAGGAAAAGTTGCTTTGTTTGACTGTGGTCGTTATGTGGGACGTCAGCGGGACTTTACTGTTGTTAAAATGGAAAGAGGACGAAGACAAAAATCCCACAGAGGACTGAACAACAACGAGGACTTCAGCAGAACCAACAGGAGACGAAGGAAAGCAAGAAACGCTGTTAACCAGCTCAGAGACGTTATTAAATGTACTCTGTATAAGCCGTAGCCATCGTGGTTAATTTGGATAGAAGATTATCTTCTGCGGCTGTGACCGGCTGGTATCCAGTGAGTCGAGTGGAAACTGCTCACTGTGGATGAGGCTTGCATCCTGAACAGCACCTGGTATAAAACTGATGCCACATTCATTTGCAAATCACTGCATGACAGCCCTTTACCTGGTGTGGTAACCAAGTGGTTGACTTTTTGTTGCTGCCATATTTCTGCACTAAAAACTCTGAAAACCTGTCTGGCTGTGGGAAAAACTCAGCGCTGCCAGACTATTTTGAAATCAGTCAAAGTGCAATCGTACAGAAAATATCTACTACTACTGCGCTGTAACTATAGAGCCTAATTTTACACACTATAACCCTTCTCTGTCACACATCAAGTGAATTACTGTTCAAAATACTGTTCATTTCATCTTATTTGGTTAACGGTTTAACAATTATTTACAAATAATTTAAGAAAATAATATAAATGTATACACTACTCTATGTCATGTTTTTATTTAAAACAAATTTTGCTGCAGAAATTAATGGCCCAAATTAACCTAAACTGGCAGCTCATGAGGCTGGTTGAGCTGCATTTGTACTTCCAGGTTGGGTAATCTGAAAATTAAAATCTGAACACAGTTTTAACAATAGATTTTATTTCACAAACGTATGTGGAAGTTAAAGGGCGAGGAAGCAGATGGTTTGCTGTGGAAATGTTTAGCTCTGAGATAATCTTTAGACTGACGTGAACCAGTAATTATTAAATATGTATCCATGTTTCTTTTTTCTGGTAAATTTGGTATTTAATTATCCATCTTTTTAGAAGAAGAATACACCCCTACGTCATATCTCATTATTTTATATCAGCTGATGAAGTCCTGTCTCCTGTCTAACCATCTTTGATGTGGTAGCACAGTTCCTAAAACCATTTTTGTAAATCTGTCTTTATTTGCTGGTGTCGCCAAAGAGTTGTGCCACTCGCTAATGTTCTCTACCCACTCACTGACAGCTGCCAACTTCCAGAACCTTCTTTTTTAATCCAAATGTGCAGGTTTTGGTGGCCTGCCCCATTATATCTGGTTTACTTACTTTACCAAAATGCACCAAATCACAGTTAGCGCTCATCTTTTCACTTGTATTCCAAGTATTTTCTCACAGCTGCCCAGCCCCGGCTCTTCAAAGGGCTTTAGATGGATTCAGATCCCACTTATCAGCCGGACAGGGAAAGCCCGTCTCCCATAGCCGCGCAGTATTAAGGAAAAATGCACTGACCTTTAGATTTTTTTAAACTCTCGTGAGGAATGAGATGTGTTCTTTATCTGGTTAATGTCCAAAAGCCTCTCCATCTAATCCTCCGTCACATTAATCCACCAGGTCCTACAGTCATTTGTGTTTTCAATTATAAAGTGTACTACTACTACTACTACTACTACTACTACTACTACTACTACTACTACAACAACTACAACTACTACTACTGCTGCTGCTGAAGGAATGCTGTCTCTAAACTAAAGGACGTCACTGTGTTATTGTCTCAGATGCTAAAAGAGCAGAGTTTAGTGATGGATGCATCACTTGAACAGCGCTTCCTTAAGAGACTCTAAATAAACTTCTTGGACCTGAGACCCTATTTTTTTAAGGCGTAATCTGAGTAATTCTCACTGACCTGCCTGCTTTGGTGATGATCATCTCTGTTCCTGCCTCATGGAACTTCTTCCACAGCTCTCGCTCGTGAAGGATCACCTTAATGTTCTCGATGTTCTGGAAAACACAGGAAACAGCAGATATAAAGTTTATAAAGGGACAGTGATAAAATATAGAATGACCAGATGAATTCTAATTATCCAACTTTATTTATATAATAACACTTAAAAAAAAACTACTTGGTCGGACAAAGTGCTGCACCGCATTTAAATGTAAAATGTAATAAAACAAGATTGACTATGTTAGCCTAAAATGTAAAGGTAACTCATTGGACAGTTTAGGAACACCAACCGAGAGCGCTGTCTCTGGGACAACAACCAGGGACTGCCCTGCCGACCTGGGACAGTGTAAGGCTGAAGCTGGACTGACAGATATTGTGGAGCAAGATATTTAAAAGCAAATAAAATAACTTTTAAAATCCATACAAAAATGAACCAGGAGCCTTTGTTTATTAAAGTAAAAAATAAAAGTACTGTTACTTCAAAATAATGTAAAATTAGTACTTGAGTAGAAGTTTTAAAAGGCATTATAATGTAATGTAATTCTATTACTACTACTTGTACTACTACTTTTACTACTACTGCAGCCCACAGATTTAGATGAAGCTATGGAGGTCAATGTTCTGCTTCCAGTTAAATTTATATTATTAACCCTTTTAGATTGGCAAATTTGAGGATTTTTTTTTTTTTTAATTAAAATTTGTATTTTTTTACTGCATATTTCTTGTCATTATAATGGTGGAGACTGAATCATTTTGATTAATATTATTTACAAGTTATATATTTTGCTTTTATGGCAAACGTTACATAGTGTTAAAGTTAAGTTTTACACTATGGGGAATTAAATTCGACTAAGGTAGGCCACCATCATCTTCTGAATTAATGGTAATTTATTGATTTATTTTTTATACTTTTTAAGTTTTATTTGGCCCTTGACCATGCTGCACTTACGTTTGATTTTAAATTTGTGTGACTTTAATTTTACCTGTCTCTGTATTTACTCAGGATGTGTTTGTGAACTCCACACTTCCCATCTGACTGCATTTGACTTCCCTTCCACAAAAATACCATCACTTTTATTGAGCAAAAAAAACAAATAATGACAAGAGCATTTTATCGTTGGAAGTCAAGTGACGATATGTTTAATAAATTTATTTCAAAAGGGTGATAGGGCAGATGGACATTGGTGCGTTCAAGTCTATAAAACAATATCTATTTGACAGTTTTATTTAACATATCTGTGTGTGTGCTGTGTGTACCTGGTCGCGTTCTCTGGAGCCGGGGGCGGCGCCGCTCGAGCTCAGCCCGACTCGAGGCTGTCCGCTCTGGGCTTCTGCTCCAGACTGTCCCCGGCTCGGGTCATCGGGCGCTGCGGAGCTCTTCTCCTGCAGCATTGCTCTCGCTCTTTCTGCAAATATACAGAAGGAAGACGCTCACTTATCAACCCGCTGTCTACAAATACACACAGAGAGACAGAGACAGAGCTGTCAGAGCGTTCACAGAGAGCGGCTGGGGAACATCACACGGCACACATTTCACTACAGCAGCGACTGAGACAAAACTAAGCGCCTACGATACGACACTGCTGCGTTCAAGGAGAGACATGCTATTCAAAAATTCACAAAAGCAGAGTGCAGTTTTATTTTGATGGACACACCAGGCAGACGATCACATGTGAGCACTGATGAGGATGTGAAAAATGTAAGATGGGCTCCGGAGACACGGGTGGAGCGGTACAGGCCAGGTACACAGAGCAACAGAGAGGGACGGGTAAAGGGTTAGCTGCGTTTAAATGCAAAGCAAGTGGGGAAAAAAAAGAGCAAAAACCAAAAAGAAGCGGCGTCTGACTACAGTTTGATAGTAGGAGGACACTGACCTAGAAAAACATCATAAGGAAAGAGGCATGGTGCTAGGTTATAGCAAAAAACGCTAATTTCCACCTGTGGTCCCGGGACAAGTTGATGTGATACAAACAAATAACAATCAACATTTAACACAAACACGATTATAATGGAGACAGCAAAGATGAGGACAGAGTTTTGTAACTATTTTGTGCAAACTGCATAAAAATAAGGCTACACTGATTATAAAATAGTTTACCAACACACAAACCATTAATAATTGATAAATTAGGTCTGAAAAGAATTTGCTATAGCTGCAGCGCGTATACAGGGCAACTACAGCCTGCCTTGTCATCATGGGTCAATGTCTCTCCCCATGATTTCCTGTCACTTCTCGACTTCACTATACAACAAAGCCAAAAAAGGTTCAGAGTGATACTAAATGAAGGCGCACTGCCCATCACCAGCGCTTACTCCCTAAAAACTATTATAATGTACAAGAATATTTCACCTCCAACAATGTTTTAAACCTTCTTTTCTGTATTTGACTCACTATTAGAGATAAATTCAGCGATAATTATCTACTTTTTTATAGCCAAACATGGGTTGCATTGACTTGCCACATCTTTGTATATGTTTTTTAAATTCTTTTCTTCTCTGTGTTGGGTTTCAGGACACCTCGGACGGTCGCTGTGCAACACGAGGACCATCTGTACAGTTCTCCCAGCGCTGCACACGTCGTCTTGATAATGAAACTCTCTCCACTCTGCTCTGAGCTGCGACAGTCTGAGTCGGAGGCCAGTCACACAGGTTTTATGTAATGTTTAGCACCCAAGAAAGAATATGGACCTATTGTGTCACATATTTTTACCGTTGAGATACAAAATATTGAGAACTGGCAAAGAATGTTAAATAAAAGTTTCTCAAAAAGTAACAGCAACAATAAGACAAGAAACAAAGCCATATTTTAACAATAAAGGACCTAAAATTAGTACCACAACATTTTACAGTGGTTACAGAAAAATTAGAAATTACTTTGTGCTAATAATTGGCAGTAATAGTACATTAACACTTTATACTGTAACTCCCTCTGTTCACTTATTAAAGTCTGCTTCTTGTTCGAACCCACATCAAACAGAGGCTCAGAAATATTACTGAGTTTTCAATGAACTGCTTGAAAAAAAATGGCCTGTTTATGAGTTTATTATAAAGCACAGAGTAGAACTCACAGGAAAGAGAGGCAGAGAGAGTCAAATACAGAACCATGATAATTGTTTTTCGTTAAATAGAAGGACTTTTTAGTGTAGCAGACTCAGCTGTTCCCAGTAGGAGTCATGGCTTGATAAAACTTGTATTTGTAGGTTATGTGAAAAAACATTTTACTGAAGAGACAAAGCAAGAACAAGTAGCCAATAAACAGGGCGATAAACAATTGCAATTTTTCTGACAGATACTGTGGTTGCAATGAGATATATTATAATATATCAGGTCACAGTTTACATTTTAACCCTGTGAAGGAGCGTTGACTAAAATATTCACTGCTAATCTCATACAAGGAGTCACATGCCTTTGTGCTCATGTCTGCAGCTGTAGCAGTTTATGCATGTTAGGACCCATGGAGACGGGATATTGTGTTCTCTGCAGAGGATATTATACAGTATCAACTAAATAATTACAGCCTTTGCAATTTACGAATTCCGACAATTCAGCCGTACTTTTACAACAAACGCAACTACGTTCATGCCCTTCATAGGAGTGTGACGAGACACAAATCCCACAAGATGTGAGAAATGAGAAAATGAAAAATGTATTTTATTCACCTGATAATCATAAAATACTAAATTATTTAGGTGCATTTTTAAAATCAGCTTGTAGTGAATGCAACAGCAGAACATACAGTGAAGCCCGAAATTATTCATACCCCTGGCAAATTCTGACTTCATGTTACTTTCATTCAACTAGCTAGTTTTTTGTTGACCGGAAATGACACAGGCTTCTCCCAAAAGATAATAAGACGATGTACAAGAGGCATCATTGTGGAAAAAAATATTTCTCAGCTTTTTTTTTACATTTGAACAAAAAGTGGCATGTGAATTTGCCAGGGGTATGAATAATTTTGGGCTTCACTCTATTTACTGCCAAATGTTTTCTCCCAAACTCAGCTGAGTCGCTTCTCCGCTGTAAAAAGTGCAAACAGAACAGAGACTGATTTTTACCTTCGCAAGAATCTTGTAGCATTTTGATCTTGCAAGATTGTGAGATCTTGTCACAGCCCTAGCCTTTCACATAAAATGCCTTGATATAAATTCACTCTGAAAACTGAAACCTGTCATGTTTGCTGTATAAGCAACTGACTGTGAATCCAGCACATGTTATGTCTGAAATGTATTTCCGTAAACTGGAAAAGCTAAGGGCACGAGTGTGGATTTTCTCAAGCGTCGTAATAAAGCAGTTATTTCACTGAGCTGCCTTCAGCTTTAATAACACATAATATTCCCCAGTCCCGTCACAGAAAACGCTCCCAGGAAACGTCTGTATCTGTGTAGAGAGCGCAGTATAAAATGTTAGTGTGGGGAGCGTATGGAAGAGAGTTCGGAGGATTTACTGTTTCTCTGTGGATCGTCTCTCACACATGTCTCATCGCTCCGTCATCCGCCTCAGACCGAAACACTTCCTGCTCCACATCCTCCAACGGGACCGTCCCACCGAGGGATACACACTGTACTATAGGCTCCTCTTTGGAATTCACTCCCCACAACACAGTCAGACTGGGACTGACTATAGCCTGAAGGTTTATGGTCCTGTTTGTCTGCTGCTTACGAACGGTCTCACATCCAAAAAAATGAATCTTCAGATGTTTTAAACGGGACTGAGGAGGATTACTATAGACTGGGGCACATATATATTTTAGTCAGTCTGAAGTTTTGGTTTCTTACAGCGTGTACCCATTAATTCAGAAGATTACAGCGGCCCACCACAGACTCGTTTTGTCTTTTAAAACTTTTATACTACTGATTCTACACATATATATTATAATAACGGGTAATTATATAAATTGTAGACACTAAACATGTATGTAACCTGGTGTTTACATTATATATACAACTGTATATATACAATTGTGCTGCATATTATTAAAAGCAAAATAATAAAATGTATGTCTCTCTTCGTAGCAAACTAACAGTAAGAGCCCCGAGCCCCCGCTGTTGTGAGAGTGGAGTTCTGCTTTACACACTTAATATTTGTTCTTACAGTCACTTATGATGCTTAATAAAACGTCATCGATGTCATTTGATATTAATAAGGACTTGAGCAGTGTAAATATGAGTGTTTAATGAGGAGTTTATTGTCCTCACCAGATGCCGAATGACAGATCCAGCTCTCAGTTATTCTAAGAGCTTTATTGTGTGTCTCTGGCTGCATCTATACTGTCATTTAGCAGCTAAAATGCACTTGGGGTAGATTCTGGGTGGAGTAACACAGTATAACATTATAGTTCCTAAAATAACAGCCTTTTAACAAAAATATATTTCTGCTGCCATACAAACATTCACCTTGTGCCAACCATAAATGTGTTTTTAGAGTCAGTCATGGCCAACATTAGCTGGCCAGACAAACTCTTTTTCTATTCTACACAAAGAAGTTAGTCTGGTCTCCCTTCACTTAAATTTCATTTCTATCTGCGGAACAATCACAGGCGAAGTAACCAATCAGAGAAAACAAGAGCGGGACATAAGAGGTTCACCGCTGACCCAAACAAAATATTAAACATCACAATACAGCGTATTATGAGCAGCTCTGTCCTTATTTGTGAACAGGGACAGCAGCAGAAGCCAGTTGTACAAAGATTTGTGGAAAAAGTGGGTGTGTTTAAATGTGGTCGCTATGTGGGACGTCAGAAGAACTTTACTGTTATTAAAGTGGAAACAGGACAAAGACAAAAATCCCACAGAGGACTGAACAACAACGAGGACTTCAGCAGAACCAACAGGTGACGAAGGAAAGCACTAAACGCCATTAATCAGTTCAGAGAAGTTATTAAATTCACTCTGCTTCTGTATTCCAAAGACGCGCTGCAGATAAACAGCTGTGATAGGCCAGTTCCAAATTGACCAGAGAGAAATGCTTCAATGCGAGTGAGGAACAACACTGTCCTGCTTTAGAAAAGAAAGTAGGAGAGTCTGGCTCACCAGGCTAGGCCAACATTCATTTGAAAATCACAATTATTGTTCATATGGAGTCCAGCCAAGAGTCCAGGTCAAGAGCCAAAGGGCCTTGACTCTTTATACCAGTACCAAGCCTGGATAAATGGAGAAAGTTGGGTCAGGAAGGGCATCTGCTGTAAAATCTCACTAGTGTTTGTACTACTAATATTACTCCTGCTGCTACTACTGCCACTATAACAAAAATCAAAGACTGTTTCTGACGATGTTGCTGATAGATTGTGTGAATATAAGGTTAAGGTAGACTTTATTGTCCCATAGGAAAATTTATCCTCTGCATTTGACCCATCCTTCAGTGCCAGTGGGGTTAAACTTGTCAGGAGCAGTGGGCCCAGGGACCCTTCTCCAGATCTTGACCCAGGATCCTGGTCAGGAGTACCGAGCTAGAGGATTAGCCTACTGTGCATATTTTAGGTTGATGGGGGAAACCGGAGCACCCTGTCATGGGGAGAAAAACTCCACTAGCAATGTCCCGTTCCCTGATCAAGAAATCAGTATCGGGCGGCAATCAAGGAATTTTTAAATATATGATCAGGTCAATCTTGTGTTTTACGTCTGCAAACCAAAACACAAACCACTGCAATGTGACCAAATCTGTCTGCAGTAGGGCTGGGTAAAAAAAAACAATAAATATGATTAATTTGTGTTTTTTAATTTTGGACGATGTCAAAAGAGGCTCTATCTTCAGTGGAAATAGCATCCTCCTAGAGCTGCAGCTGTTCACGGAGTTGTGGCTAATGCTACTGCTAGTACCCAGAGCAGCTTAAATACTGACAGTAAAGAATCTGCAGATGCTAAAAACACTGATGATCACAGAAAGAGAAGACATTTTGCCTCTGTAATGCTTGTGGCAGCACTTTGGCAAAGACAAACAGTTTAGTGTGATGTGCAGCCTGTAGCATTAACCTTACGTACTTTGTTTATGTATGCTAATTAGCCACATGCTCTGCTTAGCGTCTTTTTACAGGCCTTATATAAATTATAATAGACCTGGCCTTTAGAAGCAGAAAGGACTTAAACTTAAAGACATTTATTTGTGTTATGATGCCACTGTTAGAGTAATGCACACTGCTGCTGCTTTGGTGCTGTTTTGTACAGACATTTGTCATAAAAACATAGCTATGCAATTTGTTTGGAGTTATTAGAAAATGCAAAAAATAATAATGAAAAAGATCAGTATCGTAATGTTTGGTATTGGATCAGGACATCCCTAAACTCCATGTAGAAAGGCCCCACATGATCTGGGAATCAATCGCTTCTTGCTGTGAGGCGACAGTGCTAACCGCTTTGCCAACGTGTCGAATATCTCGTCTGGATCAGTGTAAAACCTGCTCCCTCTGAAGCCTCTCTCTGTGTTCTGGTCCTGTAAACAGTGACAGTCCACTCTGTGATCCATGAAAGAGCAGAGGCAGCGCTGAGTGTAAACCACGGAAAAGTTTAACGCTCATAAAGATAACGTCAGAGAGAAAACACTTTTAAAGACATTTTACAACCAAAACATTGGAGGTTTTCACTGTCCAACAGACTACGGGCCAGCCACTAACACAGTCTCTGTGTAGACCCTTACACAAGTGACAAATTCAGGTGCGATGCGCCAAAGTTTAGGGACAAGAGAAGTGTTTTTTCCCATTCATTTTTACATGAGATCAAGCTAAAAACATTAGATTATATGTTTTACACGGCAGGAACGAGTGGCTGCTGTTGATTTGTTGAAAATAACTCTGAATTAAAACTTTTGAATTAATATCCCCCAGATCGGAGTGAGTTACAGTTATTAACATATTAAAGTAGGATTTGTGGTTTTATTTGACAATTATTTATCCAGGAAAGTCCTACTGAGAGCAACAATCTCTTTTGCAGGGGAGTCCTGGCCCTAGAGGAGACCTATTGGACATGTTTTTGGAGAAAATCTATGCAGACACGGGGAGAACTTGCAAACTCCACACAGAAAGGCCACCTAATGCTATAGCTCATTTGTAGCGCTGCGGCGCATTTGCACGGCAACTGCAGCCTGCCTCGGTGTCGCGGGTTTGAGTCTGGACTCTGACACTTTGTCCTGCTCTCTTCCTCCATGATTTCCTGCCACTTCTCAACTGCACTGTCCAATAAAGCCAAAACATGCCTAAAAAATATCTTTAAAAAAAATAATAAAAAGAATGCCCCCTTCATGGTCTGGGAATCAAACCTGAGACCTTCTTGCTGTGATGCAGGAGTGCTATAGCTACTGTGTCACTGTGCCGCAACCATGATGATTGATGTCTTCAAGTGTCAGCCCTTCGACTGCTATTGTCCAGGGTGTACCGCGCCTTTGGCCAAAAGATGCTGAGATTAATTGTCCCTGCTAAGATCCAATCTTGTACACATGGAGTGTGTTTAGATGCACTTGACCTTTGCATTTTTATCCATGTAAACATTATAAAAATACGCCAAAAACCTGTCTAAAAATACAGGAACAAGCTAAAAACCTGTGTAAAATGAGTTAACAACCCGGAATAAGCTAAAAAAAGCTGTATAAAAACACTAAAATAACCACCATACACCATTCTCATGTATTTTCTGTGCTAGTTTCTGGTAGCTTTGGCACTTAACCCCTGCATTAACTCCTCCACTCGCCTCTCTATGCTTTCAAAACTCTGCATTATTATTAACCAGCAACATTTTACACATGTATCCAGTACTACAGCCTCCTTCATTATTAACAGTGATTCAATCCTGGTGTCTCCGCTGGTCTCAAAGCGTTTCAACTCTCAGTACAGCTGCTGTAGGATCATGTTTTTTCCCCCCGTTTGTTTCTTGTGTCTGTGCTGCAGCAGTGACAACTCACTCCATTCAAGTCTGGACATGTTTTTTTTGGCTGTTTGTGTCCAGCTGTAGAGAAATTTGAATTGTTTTTTTGTCATGTATTTAAGAATATGAGTACCTGTAAATATTGTCTCCAGATGATGGTTATAACCAGGATCAGAAATGGGACAGTCAACATAATCAGCTGTAAAAATGTCTCTAAAAACACAAATGTCTAGTTCAAATTAGGGCTGAGTGATAATTGCAGATTATTTTTAACCCGTTATAGCAGTTTGTTATGTGATTTTCCTTCTGTAAAATCCCAACACAATATTAAAGCAGATAAATTAACTCATAATATTCCTCTGTGGGCCAAAAAACAGTAAACATTTATGGCATCAGCGATTTAAAAATTGTGTTTTATAATATTGTATTTATTTCAAATGTTATTATTGGTTCACATAGTGTTGCCACTTTAGTATGACAGACTGTTGTGAGCATGTGCAGAGTCAGAGCACACCACAGTCAAGATAAAATGAATAGACCAGGTTTTATATTGTGCTTTTAGGCACACGAAAATGCTTTACACTCACTCCTCAGTCACACACTGGTGGTGGGGCAGACCGATGGAGACGTGGCAGCCATACTGCGCCAACGGCCTCTCCGACCACCACCAAACACACACACACAAAAGAATCACACTGACACATTCATACGGGGCATGAACGCCTGCACAAGTCAGAAAAATAACTCAGGAACTCGGGTCAAAACCTGCTGCAGACTTCCCTCCTGACGTCATCTGCTTCATGGACAGAGCAGAAAAGCAGCTGATTTATTCATTTGTTTTATTCTAGGGCTGCGCAATATGTCGCAAAATTATCGTTATCGCAATATGAGCAAACGCAATATTTGTATTGGAAGAATATGTATATAGCTATAACGCTGTGGTCTTCTATGTGATTGAGATTTACATTAAAGAATCATTTTACTACCACAACCTTAACAGAAAATGTGTTGTGAAATTTTTTTAAAAGTCCGATTTTAGCAGTAATTTCTTTAATTTAGTCACAATTTCGCTTACCAAATATCGCATGTTTTTTCCATATCACACAGCCCTATTTTATACATTACCTTTTTGACTAAACTTTGCTAATATTACAAGTTTACTATAAGCTGTCGCTCGCATAGAAGGAACAGAGTTGTGTTAGAAATGCTAATCATTGTCAATCATTTCTTTTACCCATAACTTCCAAGCTCTTTGGCTAAAGCTAAATTTCCAAAATATATTTACGTTCACCCTTTTAGTAGTGAGAAGGCTAACGTTAAATCTGTCTGGTGAGCTGTGTTAAACGTTAATTAATAACATCACTGACCAATGACTTTGTTGGTCTGCATATGGCGATGTCAATATCTCAACTTTCCGAGATAAAAGGACATGAACATAAACAAGTCAGGAAAACGTCTTCTCATCTGGGAAAGACGAGCACCTGAAGACCACATGAACGCAGCAAAACACCAGTGCCACAGACACCGGAGGCAAGGCCCAAGGACACAACGGCAGTGCGTAATGCTCATAGCAGGGATCAATCCACCTACTCTCCGGTTAGAGAGCGACCGGCTTTACCTACTGAGCTACGGCCGCGCCAAGAAACAACAAAAGCAGGACATGAGTCTGTATTCAGAACTGAGCAGCAAACACACCGTGAGACTTTAAAAATGGTTCCTACAGGCAGCTACTGTACATTAATAGGTTTTTTAAAATGCTTGAATGTTATTGGTGGGGTCAGATTCAAAATGTCCGCTCTATTTACGCCAACACAATTTCTAAACATGGCGTATGTATTTGACCTCAAGAGTAATAATATTATTACTGCTTCATTGGCTCACGGACATTCAAAACACAGTTAAACACGTTTTTAAATTCATACAAAATAAATATGCCAGTAACATTTTAGAGTTTGTTTTTTTTCCACTTGTTTGTACTGTATTTATTAATCAGCAAACGTTTATTGTAAAATGTTTATAGATAAAAGTTCCCACAATATTAGTGTCTACAATAAAAACAACCCATCTTCATTATTATTATATACTGTTTTTGTGTAGAGTCCAATCGTGTTGAGCCAAGAGTTGGTTGGTGTAGATTATATTTAATGTGTTTTGTTTTTATTTGTTTTTTAATAATGACCACAGAAAAGAAAGTTTGTGAAGGCCTGATTGCATATAAAGTTAAAAAAAATGCATTGTTTTAGGTTAACAATATTATGCAGTATTATTGAGTATATTTTTAAAGTAAATCAATTAATAAGATCTAAAAAGGTGGAGGATCCTGTGTAAAATAGCTCCTGGTCCCTCTTATCTTAAGTTGGAATTAAAATATCCAAAAAGAAAGCTGGAGAAACACAAGTCCTTCTACCAAAACGTCTTAAGCCTAATGAATACAGACAGTGTTTGCCAACAGAAGCAGGATGTGTTACAGATGGGTGGAAATAGCCATGTTCACAATTTCTAAATACCAAGCTGTGTCAAAATCAAACCTAAAATACAGTAGTGCTATAATAACAATTTGATTATTAACAAAGCTATGTAAACTATTTTTTAAAAGTTATAGTCCCCTTGATTTTAAATGTATGTATTTGGGATATCAAACCTCTGCATTAAAAACAAAAGATGGATATTTTTGGAATATGCCTTGGCAGCTGCAGCGAGAAAAACTACATCAACAAAAAAAAAAATGTCTAAATCAGGTTTAAAGTAGGAAAAAGGTTAAACTAGGAAAAAAACAAGATTTAACCAGAACAAAATTATAAATAAACTAACCCAGGTCTAAACAGAACTTTATGTAATAACAATATCAATACACTGCCATCTTGCCTGAAACACATATAAAAAGCAAATAGGAAACGAGATAGTCGAAAACATTTTGCACTATAGGCTCATGCACCCCATTACGTGTGACTTATAGGCTGTTCTTAAAAACTAAATTACTCTATGTTCCTTTTGGTTTTAAAATGTTGTATTTTGGGATACTTTAAAAACAAAAGATAGATAACTTTGGAATATACTTTTAGCAGCAACAAGAAAAGCTTTAACAAAAAAATAGATGGTACAGAGCAAACTAACAGTTAAAGACTGGATTGTTAATCTAAAGATGGACCTATTTGTTTAACATTGGGAAAAGTGGGAAAAATATGGCAGTCGTTACCTAACTTTGTCAATAAAATTTAAAGGACAAGCCAACATCTGTCAACTTTCATTTTTCAAAATACTCTTTTTGATGTCACACATAGCTACATATGTTCATATTGTTCCCTCTCTGGGTGTCTGAATGTTCTCATTGTTTATTATACATACAAAAAAATGTGATGGTGACAGCAAGAAACTCTTGTCAAACCACTTTGCCATGTATATATTTTCTTGGAAAAATTGAGAAAAGATTGCCGTATTCACTTTGTATGACAGAAAAAAATTCATGATGTCTCTGTATCTATAATTAAACAAAAAAAAAATTAAATTAGTAGGGCGTGACAGTACAAAAAAAATGGCTGCTCCGGGTATAAAATAGGCTATAAAATGGCCAGGATAGCTGGTGAAAGAATCGGTACAAAACCTAAGTCTGCTCGGTAAAAAAGGCAGCGAATGATACACAAATACTACTTGAATACAGATCAAACTCAAGTAGCTTACAAGAACAATATGTTTTGGTGCAATTTATAATACTCAGCCAAAAGAAAAGAAGCACAAGTACTACTACTACTACGTCTTAATCCGAATGAATAAGGACAGTGTTTGCTAACAGAAGCAGGATGTGTTACAGATGCAAGAAATTAGCCTTGTTCACTATTTCCAAATACCAAGTTTTGTCAAAATCAAACCTAAAATAGTAGTCCTACAATAATAATTACATTACTAGGATGTGCTTGGACAAAAAACGGCTGCTCCAGGTACATATATATGTATAAATCAAAAAGGATGGTTGGTAATTGTAAAGAGTAGCTCACTGGAACAAATATATGTAATTAAAATAGTCAGTCAAAAAGAAAAAGAACCTCAATTACCTACCGCTACTACGTTTTAATCCCAATTAATAAGGGCAATGTTTACTAAAAGAAGCAGGTATTACACATGCAAGAAATTCAAGCCCATGTTCACAGTTTTGTTATTACAAGCAAAGCCAAAATCAAACCTTAAGTAAAAAATAGTATTAATATAGGCCTTCAGTCCAAAGTATCTCTACAAGCACAAAAATATAAACGTGTGCTTCCATAAGCCATACCTAAAATACACATAAAAACAGTACCTATATTTGTGGAATTGTTGTATTTAAACATATTATAGTCGAGTTATTTAACAAATACCATGATACGAATGCCTTTTTTCTTGGTAAACAGCTTATTGCCCAATAGAAATCTGTGCATCTGGACACTTGCACGGTAAAATATAACAGCCCACCGTAAAAAAAAAAAAAAGAAAGAAAAATAAATAATAACACATTTGTCTGCAAATATTCGGTGTATCCCTTCGTTTGTACCTCATTCAAGTCATGTACCCAGCTCCATCACAGCTCCGTGAGAAACACAGGGGCCGCGCTCTCCGCTCACGCCGCGTCTGCACGTGTCTGCGGCGGCTACGTTCGTGGCGTCTGTCCGCTGCGCGGTTCTCTGTCCTCTCCGTGGTCCACGTCCCGCCTGCCTCCTCCAAAAGAAAACCCATCCTCTCTGCGCATGAGCAGTCACTGGAGATGTTTTTCTCTCGCACACACATACACACTTCTTTTTTTTTCTTTCCCTCTTGCAGATACACACACATTGAATTGAAAAAGGCCGGAGGATGAGGGTAGTCCACCGGGCCTCGCTCCGACGCCACGCCGGGGAACACAGCCCCTCAGACGGATTAAACTCCCCGAGCGCCCGTGCTCAAAATATCACTTTCCTCTCTTACCACTTAGATTTAAACCAACAAAACCTTTTTCTATTTTTACCACAAACCTTTCCATAATTTATAATGTCTGCTTTATTCATATTTAAGCATAATTTAGACGATATTTTGAGTCTAAAGAGAAGCCGTTGGCGAAGGTCAGAGGGCCGCTGTTGTGACACTAATAAGGAATGGCAGGTGCCCGCTAAGTCAGAAATATGCTAAAAATGTTCGCGGAAAATAATGAAAAGCAATAACAAACGAAGAAATGCTATTAGGCAAAACTGCTGATAGACTGGAAATGTTTATAAAATCTAAAATCAAATCAAAACGTACAAATATGAGCTAACGGTTTTGGCTAAAGTCAAGTTAACGTTAGCTTGAACTCAAGTTAACGTTAATGTTAGCTTGAACTTAGTCTAACCATTGGCACAAATGGACGGTGCTAGCTGTAGCATTATATATATATATATATATATATATAAAAAAACGAATCTCAAAATAATTACTTAATGCACGGAATAAAATGAATGGAAATAAATATTAAGTATGATATAGTCAGTAATAATGTCTCCTATCATTCAAAGCAGGAGCATCATAAATTGATAAAAGTTATGCTAGTTAAGCTAGCCAACGGCTAACAGCATTTTTTCGGTGTTACCCATTGCCCTCACTCTTCGCTTTTTTTTCTTAGATGTAATGTGAATTAAAATGCAAATTTCAAAATGTAGCCACATGCACAGGACTTTGGTCAACATTAAAAATAAGAAATACCTTTCATGGCGCACGCATGGCCACACGCATCACAGAGGTCACAGACGCCAGGGCCTCAGTATTTTTCTAATATAAATATGCCTGTTCATTGTGTGTGATGTATGAAGCAGAAGCTACAATAGTTTAAATACATCAGGGAAAATTCAATGTATTGTGTTTAAAAATCTAAACAAACTCACATGGACTAAACCAGGATTAGCCAGGACTAAACCAGGTGTAAACAAGGGAAAAACGAGTCTAAACCGAGACTTAATCAGGTCTAAACTAGGTCTAAACCGGGACTAAACCAAGTCTACACCACGTTCAACCAAGAGAACTAAACTACAACAAAACAAAACCATACCCAGGCTAAACAAGGTTAAACCAGGAAAAAAAACTAGTCTAAACTAGTACTTAAACAGGGGGAAAACAGGACTAAACCAGTTTTAAACTCTGTGTCAAAGCAGTGGACATATTTCTAAAAATCTGTGTACGGCCCTGAGCGCACAGCAGACGGTCATAACGTGACCTTATAGAACATTATAAAACACATTTATTAGTATAGCCTATGGAGTCCTTTATGTAATAACATCAATAACTGCCGCATTGGCCTCGAAGAAACATAAAAAGCAGTATCTCCCCACACACTCCAGCTGTATACGGCCTGCTCTGTTATTGACGCCTTTGTCTTTACGCACAGCGCGCCACACAAAGAAACTGTTTAGTGGGTTATTTTTATAAATCTGCTACATTAGATAACAGGCCTACTCATGGATAGCCATTTTATTACCAGCAGTAGACAATTCTTTCAATTTGCACGATCAATATTACACAGCAGCCAGGGGCAATGACACATCTGTAACTTTAGCCTGTTATTATAACTATAAACGCACACATCCCCAATGTTTCTTCATTGTTTATTATACTTTACATTGCTAATTTGTCAATCCAAAAGTGTAGGCTATGATTATTCCCTGAAATGATTCACCCTTCTCTATAGCCACGGCCTGTTTTGCGTTAAGTGCTTCTCACATTCACGCCTTTTTCCTTTTAGGCGCAGCGCTTCACTTAACCCCCAAAACCACAGCACATCCTGCGTCAACCATTTCACACAAGCAGAAAACATTAACAAAACAATATCAGGACGATATTAAAATGACATTTGAAACCCTAACACATGTATCCAGCCTGCTGTAAAGCCTTGTTAGCCCACACTTAAAGGTTAAAGTGGGCCTACATTTTTGGAAGAAAATTTCCGAGTACATTTCTTCAAACATACTTTTACGTGAGTTGTTTTATTGGTGTTCCTACATTTGCATAAGTAACCTATGAGTGTGGATAAGTTATACCTGGGAGCCTACTTTGAAGTCGTGGTACTTCTACTACTTGAGGTGTAATATTATTTTTGAAGTAACAGTGCTTTTACATAAGAACAGATTTTGGGTACTTATGGACTTCTAGTTGTACTGTTACGTAAGCCAGATTATCATAATTGATTCTTTCCACACGCAACAAGACTTTAAAATTAGGCATCCTTAAGTAGGGAAATGCTCTTTTCCCATATTATCTTACCATAAAATCAATTCCTACTAAGTCATTTAAGCGCACTGTCGCTTACCTGCTCCTGAAATGACGCTTACAATGAAGCGTGCTCATGCGTAAAATCCTTGGATACAGCTGCACATCTGTACAGCGCTGTTTTATTTCCCTTAATAGCGACATTTATCCAATATTATCTCCTATACCACTCTCTCCAACACCAAAACTCTGCTTTTCCCCTTACGTCTGTCTATAGGCCTATCTTCCTAGCAGCCCCTGGCCCTTTTGCGTAGTGCTTTGTAGTTGCACTATCAGTACTTCCACTTCTTGAGAGGTATTATTTTGAAGTAACAGTAGTTTAACACGACACTATATTCCTCTGTCTATCTAGTCTAAGATTATTGCTCGGCTCTTTCGACACGCAATGCAACCTTTCATTACTGCGCATCTAAACGTGGGGAAAAAAGTCATATTTTCCGTATATTTCCGTAAACTCTGTCTTGAGTCAGTCTGCTTACTCTGTTGCTTACCTGCTCGTGAAATGACGCTTACAGTGAAGCGTGCTCATGCGTAAAATCCTTGGATACAGCTCGACGTTTGCACAGCGCTGCCTCGTTTCCCTTAATAGCAATGTTTATCCAACTTCTATACGACTTTTCCCAATGGCTGCTTTTGCTTTTATTTTTGCCTGTCAGTAGCCTCACTTTACGCGTAAAACCCTCCGTCTTTCCACCAGGCTTTTTACGCACCCCGTTTGACCGAGGCCCCTTTCTTTTGAAGCTATATTTGCTGAATATTGCGGCCTGCTTTGGCCGTGACCGTATTGCGTGTATAAATCTGGTGCCAGCGCGTCTGAAATATCTATCGATGACACGAGCCCCCAATGAAACGCCACCGTTTGCCGTGACGCGCTCGCTGACAGACCGCGTCTCCAACCATTACGCCTATATTCCGTTTCATCCAAGAGCCCTAAATCATCGCGTAGGAATTATTATCGGAGTCCAGGCGCGCATTGGTCACCGCTGATGAGTGAGTTATTAGCTGTAAACGGACTGTAAAGTGAAAAGACTTGAGTACTGAGTGTTGGAGTGGGGGGAAAAAACAACGACAGTCACGTCCAAGGTGCAGCCCGCGGGCCAAAAGAGGTGCGAGCCGAGGTTTTAGGTTTGAGACAACGGCCTTCAACTCGTGCCATTTAATGTGAAGCACTGGGCTAATACAGAGAAGTTGTGTGTGAGACTGTGAGCTGGACACAGAGGGCCCAAAACACACAGAACCTGAGGCACAACATTCAAATAATCCATGCCCACAGATACAAGCTAATGTCAAACAAGCCACAGTTGAAAAAAATCCCATAAAATCCCCATTGTTGCTGTGTTGCATTATATAGAGCAACTACAGCTCGCCTTGGAGTTGTGGGTCCAAATCCAGACTCTGATTAACTGAATGTCTCTGCTGTCCTGTCCAACAAAAGGTCGTGACACATTTTATAGATAACGCCAACGCCTACTAGTTTAATTTAGATGTTTTATTCCCATTTAACAGACCATTGTTGTGTTTATTTTGTTTCAGCAAAGGAACATTTCTATGTGGAAATGACCATTTTGTGGACCACCTTAAAGCCCTCAACAATTACCTTAAAGACTTTGTGACTTTATCTTACTGTAATGATTGAAATTAAAAGGATTATAAGAAAGGGACCCATTCGGTGTACATTTACCTTAAAGGGACTATGAGCAGTACATATTTTCTATATTTCATAAAAATCACCCACATGTGTCCCAAGATATGAGGTAAACATGCTTAAATCAAATACTAGTTTTACTGATAACAATGGTACAGCTGATTTATTCACAATTAAAAACATGTTTACATAATGGCCAAGTTGTTTATATTTACATGTTTTACTTTGGTTCTAACCCTGCACTGCCGATCGTCCAATCAGAAAAGCAGAAAGTCTGGCAACACATAGACCATTATTGTGATTTAGACTGCAGTACTGCTTTCAAACCAGTACGAGCGCACGCTGCTACCTTTACGACTCTACGTTAAACACATCTTCAGATATGGTGCTCTGTCTGCCTTCTGCATTCATTCTGTCGTACGTTGTTTTCCCAAATCTTGCAGATACAGACGAACGCAGCAGTACATTCACCGGCCATTGGGGGGCGCTAGTAAACACAGCTGAACTTTTTTAAGGAGAGCTAAAGTTAATCAGACCAACGCCATTTTCACCTCATTTTCTTTACTCTTTTTCAGTAAATGTAGTGTAAAAACCTCCTCCAGCGTCACCATGTTTGTTGTGGTTGTTGCTCTTTTTTTTCTGTCTTGATAAACTCTTTGACTGTCGCCAATCGCCCCCTACTGGTTGTTTAACATAACACACACGCTGACATAGAAGGATAAAAGCTGTGAAGCCAACAACGCTTGGAACAGACGGATGTATTTATGTATGAAATGGGAGAATCAATGAGCCTTTATTGGGAAACACACATCTATTGAATAAAGCAACAATAACCAACAATGAACAAACCAAAACAGCCAATATCTTATTAGCCATGGGATCTATTAGCATGTATTGATAACATTGAAGAAGGCATCTGGACTACTCTTTTAAATACGCTTTATCCCTCACCCAAGGCTCAAAATGAAACTTGTTTTGGACTTTTCACCGTGACATCACTGTTTTGTCTCCTTTCTCTCCACACAGTTTGTCGACGGTGACTCACGTCGGTCTTTATTCTGTTTATCAGATGTTTATAGGCTGTTTATGGGCTGTTTCTATAGAAGAGGAGGTGGATGTTGTGGTGACACCAGTGTTTAAGCACATCATGTGTTTTTATCTGAAGTATTTTGGCTCCATGTGTTATTTTAGGACTAATTAGGAAAGATAAAAACAGGTTGAAAGTTTATGTCTGGCTATAGAATGGTGTTTAATGTAATTTTAGAGCCAACAAGCACAGCATAATAAAATAAAACCAAATGAGACACTATATAAAGTATGTTTATTAGTCGTCTCAACATAATGCTCTGTGGAAATGCCTTAGAAAAATAAATATAAACCTCCTGGAAACCCAGTAAAAAGGAAAAAACAAAACAAAACAGGACACACTGAGAGCTGCAAGAGTAGAAGCACATCTTTAAATATATAAATATAATAAATAATAAATATATATACATTTAATATGATTTTTAAACAAACATATCAGTGTGAAACTTTTCCTGTAGATCACTGATATAAAGATAGGAAAAAATGTATTGCAAGTTTTGAGTCGGTTAATGTTTTCATAAGAAATATAGGCATTATATGTGTCAGTACAGCGCAAATTTTCACATTTAAAAACACTAAATCTCATTAGTGGATAGAGCCAGATTTAAAATTCTTGATTAATTTTGTCCACATGTTCCATAAAAATGCTTTTACAGAGAGGATATCTGACTTTGCTTCAAAAATCCCTAAAAAATCAAATTTTGCCTTGTTTTTAGGAGTAAAATCTCTAATAAATCAGGCTAGGAATTATATATCAACAAATCCTTCTGTAAAAGCCTTCAGAATATTCTTAAGTACAAGACTGAAAAATGTGGTGTTTGTAGAAGCTGCTGCAGTGGAGATTTCTGACTCAGAGGAAAACTCATTCTGAGACAATGGCCTTTGAACACAACTTTTTGTAAAATGCCATTTTACTACAAAAGGAAAAATGTCTGTGAGGAATCA
This sequence comes from Bostrychus sinensis, assembly GCA_020698575.1. Taxonomy (NCBI): domain Eukaryota; kingdom Metazoa; phylum Chordata; class Actinopteri; order Gobiiformes; family Eleotridae; genus Bostrychus; species Bostrychus sinensis. The sequence goes on along the minus strand of CM036245.1, from coordinate 7,270,159 downwards.
GTGGAAACACAGCTGTACACTGTTTTGTTGGATAAATGAATGAGAGCAGACTGGACGTAGAGGGCTTGGTGATTGGTCAGTGCTTCCTGGAGTGAGCGGTGGTTTGTGGAACCAAGCGTTTTGAGACCCCAGAAACTCATTGCTAGAAAATACATGATTACTCAAACAGGCTTGAGTGAAGAAAAACACAACCCCAGGTTTGTTTTTGATGAGGGAACAATCAATTTTGCAGAATATAGCCCTGCTAAATATGATTTTTTATCCCAGGTCTGATTATACAGCAACGCAATGTTTAAAGAAAATCTCCTCAAATATAAAGACACTTATTTTGTCTCCATGAAAAACAACTGTTGGGCTACATTAAAAAAAAACGGAAAAAAAAACAAAAACGGTTGTATTGGTAAGTTTATTATTGTGTAAAAAAGTACTGTACAATTAATTTCACTTACATTTAACTTGCTCTATAAGTGCCGTTTCTGTTGAGGCCGCACATTTCAAAACATTCAATAAATCTGGGGCCAGCTTCCTTCGGCGTGAAGTTTCTGCTCCCAGTGTTTCTGACCCTCACTCTTTGTGGGACAGGGACACGAATACAGTTTAAGCTCCTCAATGCAGTAGTAGTAGAAAAGCACCTTTTTCCTTCAAACTATACAATTCCTCTTTAAACACATTACACCCCTGTACCTCTGTCCCGCTCAGAGACGCTCTAATCCCACCGTAAAATCCAACGACGTCTCTGAGATTAAAATTTTGAAAAATGTACGGATGCTAAACCCGGGAGTGACTTCATGACCCAAAAACAATAGATATACTCTATGTGAAAAATAGATGCGTACAGCTGGACTCTGGCTTAAAGAAAACAGGTTTTACTCAAGTCTCATAACTCAATTTTAATAAAAATACATACATTCTACTTATTTTCTGCATAAATATATAGAACACACGTCATGCAAAGGATGCCTCAGGAATGAAACTTTGACTCTAAATAAACCACATTTGTCCAAGAATGAATGGAAATAGCTGTAGTAATTATAATTTTTTGTACATAAATATTTTTGAGTGCATTTTCAGACATAAAATTCCCCCCACATTGGAGACAAACGTTTCCATACACAGACACACACTCATTGCCACTGCAGGAGAGAGGTGCTACGCTACAACTGTTGCTAACATTTCCAAGAAGTACAAAATAAACAAGAATGACCATTACAGATTTACTAAATATCGTAGAGAACAAGTCTAGTTCACAGTTGTAAATGTTGCAGCAGGGGCTCATTGTCTCCTCCCATTTGCGTAGGTTTCCAGAGTTTATAAGCCTCAGTTTTTCCATCGATATTACACCGACTAACTCATGAAGTCAGTAATAACAGTTTTATTACTGAGCAGAAGTAAAAAAACAAACAAACAAAACATACTACTTTTGCTTCAATTGATATCTACAACTAGTATTGCTGCAACTACCATTACTATTACTACTATGACTACTACAACTGCTCCCACTACTTTTATTTTCTGATTTAATTTGTACATTTTTCCATGAACCTTATTGTAACTGCTGCAAGAATATTCTCTATAATCACCACTGACAACAGCCACATTAAATTCTATGTTTTTATCATTATCATATTTTATGGCAGTAATTTATTATTATTTTGTGTCACTGTAAAAGCTTCGCAGCGGCTTACAAAAGACTAAAAATCAAAACCGTAGGCAGACAGACCTCACATCAGCTTTTAGCACAAACTGAGCAAACTGAAACTCCCTAAGAAATAGATATTTATTTTATACATCTATTTATTTTATAAACATATGTGTGAGCTGCTGTTGTACTGTTTTAGTTTGTTTTGCTACAGGTACATTTAACTTTTACTTTAACATTGTACTATGTATTACTGTTCATGTGACAAATAAAACCTATTATTTTATTTCTACCAACAAAGAGATAAATCCTACTACTTACTACTAGTGGTAATGCAGTATAATACTAATATTATTATCACTACTAACCTCATTATCAACTTTCTCAAGGTAAAGGCATATTTTAACACATTTTGAGACTATGTACTTATATAAATTACTTGAGTATCTAGTTACCTTCCACCATTGCTAGTAATAGAAGTACTTTTACTGAACATCTGTTAGGTTGTACTTAGCGATAGCAGACAGTGTCAGGCCTCTGTAAAAGTCCTGTAGTGAGTAATGTTCTTACCTTAAATCAGTGGTGAGCTCTTGTGTGAAAGTTAGTGCAGAAATATTCGCAGATGGTGTTGGAGCTGAAGGTAAAGCAGTATTTTGTTGTTGGTGTGGAGGGAAGTCAGTGTGGACTCTGGTCACGTGGTGCAGAGACAGAGTTACTGCCCCAAAACACGATCAGGACACAACACTGCTGCAGCTGCAGGACTAAAGACTGACATCAGACACATTCACACATTTTTCACACGTCAAAACTTTCATATAATACTTAAAAGTAGTGCTTTAGAAGAAGTAGTTTGGGGGGACTTTCACACTTGATCTAACATAATAATAATAAAAAACATGTTCACATCTAGAAACGTGTATTGCATTAAAGGGGCTGCACTGTGCCTTCATCATGTATTCATATTTTTAAACCAATCTTGGTCCCCTCTAGAGCAGCAGCACGTTTTACAGCCTTTAAAACTATGATATAACTAAAAGACAACATTGTTAAAAAGTACTCTACTGGTGCCATAAAGAAACAGGTGAAGGGACCAGCAGAGGGCAGCAGAGTGTTGCCGTCACACAAAACGAAGAAGAAAACCCACTAACCACTAACTAGCCCACTAACCTGAAGGTTGGCGGTTCGAGCCCCGCTGCAGACTGTCATTGTGTCCTTGGGCAAGACACTTCACCCACCTTGTGAATGTGTTAATGTGACTGTGAGTCTGTGACTGATGAGTGAATGAATAATGCACCAAACTGTAAAGCAACTTGTCTAGAAAAGCACTGCATAAGATTAATGCATTCTTCTTATTCTTATTTTTATTCTTCTTATTATTAAAACTAAACCAGAAATAAATTTAGGGCTAAATCCTGGACTAAACCAGGACTCAACCAGAACTAAACCAGGACTAAACCAGGACTCAACCAGGACTAAACCAGGACTCAACCAGGACTAAACCAGGACTAAACCAGGAGTAAACCAGGACTAAACCAGGACTCAACCAGGACTAAACCAGGACTCAACCAGGACTCAACCAGGACTAAACCAGGAGTAAACCAGGACTAAACCAGGACTCAACCAGGACTAAACCAGGAGTAAACCAGGACTAAACCAGGACTAAACCAGGACTCAACCAGGACTAAACCAGGACTCAACCAGGACTAAACCAGGACTAAACCAGGAGTAAACCAGGACTAAACCAGGAGTAAATTTAGGGCTAAATCCTGGACTAAACCAGGACTAAGCCAGGACTCAACCAGGAGTAAACCAGGACTCAACCAGGAGTAAATTTAGGGCTAAATCCTGGACTAAACCAGGACTAAGCCAGGACTCAACCAGGACTAAACCAGGACTAAACCAGGAGTAAATTTAGGGCTAAATCCTGGACTAAACCAGGACTAAGCCAGGACTCAACCAGGACTAAACCAGGAGTAAACCAGGACTAAACCAGGACTAAACCAGGACTAAACCAGGAGTAAACCAGGACTCAACCAGGAGTAAATTTAGGGCTAAATCCTGGACTAAACCAGGACTAAACCAGGACTCAACCAGGACTAAACCAGGACTCAACCAGGACTAAACCAGGACTAAACCAGGACTAAACCAGGAGTAAACCAGGATTAAACCAGGACTCAACCAGGAGTAAATTTAGGGCTAAATCCTGGACTAAACCAGGACTAAGCCAGGACTCAACCAGGACTAAACCAGGACTAAACCAGGAGTAAACCAGGACTCAACCAGGAGTAAATTTAGGGCTAAATCCTGGACTAAACCAGGACTAAGCCAGGACTCAACCAGGACTAAACCAGGAGTAAACCAGGACTAAACCAGGACTCAACCAGGACTAAACCAGGAGTAAACCAGGACTAAACCAGGACTAAACCAGGACTCAACCAGGACTAAACCAGGAGTAAACCAGGACTAAACCAGGACTAAACCAGGATTAAACAAGGAGTAAAGTTAACACTACACCAAGTCTAAATCCAGGACTAAATTTAGAACTATACCAGGTCAAAATCCAGGACTGACCTTGGGGCTACACTAGGACTAAACCAAGACAGACCAGGACTAAACCAGGAGTAAACCTGGACTATATTTTGGACTACACCAGGTCTAAATCTAGGACTAAACCAGGACAAAAACCAGACTAAACCAGATCCAAACAGGGGCTTTACTAAATGACAGTGAAAATATGTGACTGCTCTCGATGTTAATGTGTGTAAAGTCTATATTGTACTGTTATTGTTTTGTTAAATGGACACTTTAATCTACGGGGTCACGGTGGCAGAGTGGTTAGTGAGAAGGTCATGAGATGAGCCTGATCCTCGGGACGTCCCACAGCCTAACAGACCTAACCATGTCCATGTGAAGAGGTCTGGAAGTGCATTCAAACACGTCTCTCTCCATCCTTGTTCAGTCAAAATGGCCGACAGTGCTCTCTCTTCTCTCTCACTCCTCCTCCTTCTCGTTACTCTCCACCAGCTCTTCTCTCTCTTCACTGATTGGTCGTTTTTTTTACCCGGCCGCTGACCAATAAGACCAGTTTCCTCTGTGTCTGTGTCAAAATTTAGGGCTGTTCTCCCCAAAAACATGCACTGAACAAAAAAGTCTGTGTCTTCAAACGGAGACGTCCCTAAAACACCGCGTCCTGGAGAAATCCTGGCTCTGGGTTTTGGTCCCAGAGGTGGACAGAGATGCAGAACTAGACACTCATAGTTTGTATGAGGAAAGAGTTTGAACGCTTTACTGAAATAGTCGAGTTTGAGTTGTTGAAATAGTGAAAAAGTAGGTGCCACAAACATTACATTTGTCACAGATGTTGGGAGATGTCACTTTGTCATTTCAGCTAAAACACGACTACTTTGCCACTCATAATACTGATATATGGCTTTAATGGACATACATGGCAGACAGATGGCAGCAATCTGAACGTCTGAACAAAGAGGAAATAGCCCTATTACACAGGACGAGTGGGAGTAGAGTGCGTAGTTCATAGGCTTTGCGACCACACAGGCCAGGAAGTGGTGTTAGCATTAGCAAGTAGCAGTCGAGGCCACCACAATCCTCTCATTATAGACCCTTTTCATGTGACGTCAGACAACTTCCGTTTTGAGACGATGGGATGTATCTTCATTTCCGGTGCCGTGCTTCTTCCATAAGAAATTCACACAGACTTTTTTCAAATTGCCGTTTACAAGTTTACACAATATACAGTGATTTTCAAATGAATATTTACCCACAAAACGTTCAAAACTTGCGAAAGGATATTAATTCTTCAACGAAGGATACTTGGAAGTGAGTGCTTTGTTATGTAGCTAGATAGCGTTAGCAACATGGCTAAGTGATAGAGCTGCGCTATAAAACAGTGTTAGACTGTCATTCATTTAGATCGTAACATAATCTAATATTGTTTTATCGCACACCCCGTTAGACATATTGCTAACGTTACAGCATTAACAACTACTAGCTTTAGCTACAAGACAAAACACTTACCTTCATAATTAAATAAGTAACCTTCAATGAAAAATGTATATCCTTTTTTGAGTTTTGACTGTTTTGTCAGTGAATTTTCATCAGCAAATCTCTGTACATCATGTAGCCTTATATTTGGCAAATTTTTAAGACTAGAGTAAATTCCATACTGGCGAGCAGCAGCACTGGAAATGAAGATACATCCCATCGTCTCAAAACGGAAGTTGTCTGACGTCTATCACAGCACGAGGGCTACACCTCTGTATCCTCGGCTAACTTTATAACATGACAATAGTAAACTTCCTGTTTCTAATGCTTTGTATGAACAGACCTGTTATGGAAATTTTAGATTGCGATACTTGACAAATCAGGGAGTCGTCTTTATTTTACTTGTGCACAAGGAGAACACAGCACAAAGGAGAGATGCAGAGTGTCCTCTCCTTTAGCAGAAGGTAGGTTTTATACCAAGCTTACACAAGAAAGAGTACGTGTCCCAGAGTCACAAGCAGATCTTCAGACTTTTGCTCTAATCATGGCCTGACTATCGTGTGCACTAAGACACAACACGTTTATGCCTTTACAGCTGTTACTCATGTCCTTGTACAGCACTTAGCTCAGACAATAGAATAACAGTAGAATAACACAGGAATGAATGAATTTCCGCTGTGATTGGACGCTGTAAGTGTCAGCGCAGCCACACTCTAGCGAAAATAAAAAGGAATTTGCCGCCGTGTTCACCTCCCGCTGTGTCCTACGTGAAAGGGCCTGAAGTTTTCCAACAGTTTATATAGGATACAGAAGAAGTAACTGATCCTGGGACGACGTAGAGACTAAGTTTAGCTGGTTATGGTTCACATTTCACGTCTATAGGAGACAGTGTTGGACAGTAAACACATGTCAATCGCCATTTAACAGGCCACATATGGAATAAGTCAGGAAAGCAGAAAAAAATCTAAAATTGGTCTCTTTTATCAGTTACTTATACAGAAGAGAAAACTCCCACACCCTAGCTCCTAAGGCCCTTAATGATGAACTGATTTTAAATATTTTTCTCTAGACTTGAAAAAGACTCTAGTACATACAGTATGGGAGTTAAGAACGTTTTCCCTGTGGTTTTGTCTAGGTCTGAAGTACACATAAAGAAATGTAAATAGATATTTAGTATGTCTAACCTGGTTGCTATATCCTTTCATCTATGCATACATTTTTTTAGCTTAGTAAATAGTTGTTATATTCTGTATTTCAGGAGAGGCTTTATTATTATTATAGTATATTTTGGTTTTTATGTTGTAACATTTTCATTGTGTAAAAATCACTTGGTGTAATAATTCACTGCATTGGCGTCAGTGACTGGCCACTTCCTATTTAAGATGGCTCCTCAGCACTTTGTAAATGTTTCCCTGATGAAGGCCCAGTGCCAAAACGTTGCCATACCTCACCTCTAAATAAATCTCACGTTTGCAAGTTCGACAGTGTGCAGGAGTGTTCTCTTCTTTTCTCTTTTCTCCTTGTTAAGTTTTATTCGGTTACTTATACACCTCTTTAAGCAGCATCTTACCACAACTTAAAACTACTGACGGCTGGATCCATTGAAATCACGTATGACTTGACGCGGGGCCTACATGACGAGGTGTACAGTATGGGTCTGGGTACCACAGGGGCTTGTTTTTGTACCAGGGTAACATTTTTATTCATTACACCAGTGGTTCCCAAAGTGGGGTCCGTGAAGGTACTGCAGGGGGGCCCCCAGAGGTTGTCTATTTTTCAATTCAATTAAAATTTATATTCATTATTTATTTCAGACTCATGGTTTTGGTTCATAAAAAACAAATAAAACATACAAAAATATAAAAAGACAATTAGTCAATGAAAATATTAAAGTTACACTGTGTAAGATTCCCGGTCTTGCGCCTCTAGAGGCCACAGGTGCCACTGCATTGTCGCAAAACGTAAACACTAGCTTGGACCCCTCCTCCTTCTGAAACTGTGCGAGCGTGCGTTACGTCAAACTAACAATGGGACTAGAGAGTGCATTCATATTTACTGTATAAACTTCTGTAACCACTTGTGTGGCCGCAGATTGGATCTTCTATAGAGTTAGCGCTAGCGTTAGCTTATCGCGCAATGGTCGCAGTAAAAACAACTAATAACTGTATGAAAAAGCACGTTCTAAAGAAAAAATAAAGAGGCTAATTTACCTGTCCAACAATAAAGAAGCAAAAACGTGATTTGCAGCCTTCTCTGTCTCTCATCTGACGCCAGCGAGCAAAAGTCTGTCTGATGTTGACTCTTGTCTGTGATCTGGTGCGGTCCCTTTCACATTTTCTTTTTCTTGCCTCGTCCGACATTGTCTTCATCTTCTTGTGTCCTTCGGCCCTGACGAACTGACGAAAATAACAACGCTAAAAGTAGCTTCCTGGTTATACTGCGCCTCAGGTATAAGAGCAGAAGGGAATGCCGTAAAGCAAGTCGTTCCCTGTCACGTGACTTTTCCTGAACAGCGGAGCGCTCCCGGCCAAGTTGCGAGGGCGGTTTCTCAGTACAGAAGCCCCGCTCGGAGCAACAGATCGCGCCTCAGGACTTATAATCGCTCAAAAAATCACAAAAACAAGTCAGTATGCCCCACATATTTAGGAGAAAAGTTACACAGTGTAACTTTAAGTACCAAAAAACATTAAGTACAAAGAAAAACTCTCATTTGAAATTAATTATAATTGTTTACCTGTTTTAAAACTTACTTTAAAACAAATTTTAGCCCACAGTCAGTGTTTTTGTAATGATATTATTAAAATATAATATGGAGAAAATCATGACGTAGTCTTTTGAATATAGGTAAGTTCTGTAGTTGGGGGTCTGCAAGGGATTTTCGGAAATTTAAGGGGGCCACGACAGTCTTGACTTTGGGAATGGCAGCATTACACCATTACTACACCCATTTTTTTAGTTTTTTTTTTATAGAGTTTCATTAGTAAGGACCATGCCACAACAGTGAGGTAGATATTTATTAATGGAGGATGAACTAAGATGAAGGGATGATGAGGGATGGGGAAAAAAATACTTCAAAGTACAAGTATATGTATATTGCAGTATATTACTAACCCAGTGTAGTGCTGGGACTCGGTGTTTGTTCTGGTCTGAGGTTTGTTTAATCAGAGCCACTGGTTTTAATGAGGTTGGGGATGTTTTTTATTCAGTTCATTAGAAAAACATCGAAGCCACTTCCAAATGTGTCAAACCAGATTTTTTTTTAAAGGAACCCAAAAACCGCCGTGTTCATTAATGAGCCGCAAAGGATTTTGGGAAAGTGCTAATGCATGGAGACTGTGCGTTTAATGAAGTGACAAGTGAAGCCGGTGTCAGGAAAAGGTTTGACTGGAAAAATATATGTTTACTGTTTATGGACTGTGTGGTTGGAGCCAAATGAGACAGAAGTACTCACAGTGTGTACTCACGTAAAAGTACTGTTACTGCAAAATAATGTCACTCAAGTACTCGGGAAAAGAAATCAATTAATTTATAAGTTTGATCACTACTGCTTTTACTGGCTACTATTACTACAACTTATTACAGTAACAAGTACTGCTGCTGCTACTACTACCATTACTGCTATTTTACTACTACTGTTATCACTACTATTACTACAATTACTACTGCTGCTCCTGTTACTTTTACTACTACTACTACTACTACTACTACTACTACTATTAGTACTCCTACTATTATTACTACTTTAACTACTACTGTTATCACTACTATTACTACAATCAATACTCCTACTACTATTATAACAACAACTACTACTACTACTACTGATTCTACAACTACTACTACCATTACTACTATTTTAACTACTACTGTTATTGCTACTATTACTACAATTACTACTGCTGCTACTTTTTTACTTTTACTACTACTACTACTACTACTACTACTACAATTAATACTCCTACTATTATTACAACAGCAACAACAACTACTACTGATTCTACTACTACTACTACTACTACTATTACTACTATTTTAACTACTACTGTTATCACTACTATTACTACTATTACTACTCCTACTATTATTACAACAACAACTGCTACTACTACTACTGATTCTACTACTACTACTACTACTACTACTACTACTATTACAACAACAACTACTACTACTATTACCACTACTTCTGCTGTTATTTCTGCTACTACTACTCTACTACTACTATTACTCCTTTTACTACTATTACTACTACTACTTACTACTGCTGCTGCGACTACTACTGCTATTACTTTTACTAGTAGAAGTACTGCTACCACAACTTCTAATGTCTCCAAAACTCCCAAAATCTTCAGTATCATTGTTCCCAATAGTAGTACAATAAAAATATGTTTGAAAAAATGTACTGTAGTTAAGTAAAAATATTTTTGTTGTGTTAATATTAGCAGTAATAAATGCAGTTTTATTAGAAGTAGTAGCAGTAGTAGTAGGCTTTGTACTGTGCTCTCAAAAACACATACTGCAGTCAATTGGATGTCAAACAGAGGAGCAAAAGCAGTATTAGTAAAAGCTGTACTTGTAGTAGTAGAAGAAGTATCAGTACCTTTACCTAAGTACATATTTTGAGTCCTTCTCTCCTAATCCTGGTCCTAGTGTCATGTCTCTGTTCCTCAGATCTAATCCCTTGAGTCTCTGAAGCAGGGGCCATGTTTGTTCTCAGACCTGAGTCTAAGTCCCGGTCCCCCTCCATGATCTGAGGGTCTGGGTCAATTGGGCGTCTTTGCTCTGGAGGTCTGTGCCGGTCATGTGCTGCAGGTTCAAGCCCTGGTCAGCTCCATAGTGTGGGTTACACTCTGAGCACCAGCAGAACCATGTGACCAAGGCCCAGACACGAGACCGGGTGATCCCAGAGCCGGCTCGCTCAGGTCGGGGGAAGACGTGGCTCAGACCTCCCAGAGAGACACAGGGCTTGGAGGGTGGAGGTATGTTTTTAGTGTTTGATACACTCTACTTTAACTGTACAATTTTTGAGTTCATCTTAAATGTACAAAAAACTTTTCTATAAAAAAAAAGGTCCCCCGTTCTGCTAAATCCACTTTTTTAACCATGTTATAATGTTGTTCCCTCATCAAAAACAGACCTGGAGTTGTGTTTTGTTTCACTCACTGTTTGAGTAATCCTGTATTCTCTGGTGCTGAGGCCTCTGAACGCTCAGTTCCACAAACCCACGCCCACTCCAGGAAGCACTGACCAATCAACAAGCCCTCTACATCCAGTCTGCTCTCACTCTTAATAAACATATATCACTGCTCTCCCGGGCTTTGATACTGTTTTTACACCTTAATTACAATTACTACACCCTTATTACTGTTGGTGCACCTTTATTACAATTACTACACCCTTATTACTGTTAGTGCACCTTTATTACAGTTAGTGCACCTTTATTACAATTAGTTCTCCTTTATTACAATTAATACACCCTTATTACTGTTAGTGCACTTTTATTACAATTACTATACCCTTATTACAGTTAGTGCACCTTTATCACAGTTGGTGCACGTTTATTACAATTACTAGACCCTTATTACAGTTAGTGCACCTTTATTACAGTTAGTGCACCTTTATTACAATTACTACACCCTTATTACAGTTAGTGCACCTTTATTACTGTAAGTGCACTTTTATTAAAATTACTATACCCTTATTACAGTTAGTGCACCTTTATTACTGTAAGTGCACTTTTATTAAAATTACTATACCCTTATTACAGTTAGTGCACCTTTATTACAATTACTACACCCTTATTACAGTTAGTGCACCTTTATTACTGTTAGTGCACTTTTATTAAAATTACTATACCCTTATTACAGTTAGTGCACCTTTATTACAGCTGGTACGCCATTATTACAGTAAGTACACCTTTATAACAAGTATTTCTTACAGCTATTATACCTTTATTGCAGCTGGTACACCATTATTACAAGTACTACACCCTTGTTAAAGTTAGTGCACGTATATTACAGCTGGGACGCCTTTATTACAGTTACAGTGCCTTTATAACTGCCGGCGTGCCTTGATTATAGTAAATACACCTTTAATACAGTTATTACACCTTTATTACAATTACTACACCCTGATTACAGTTAGTACATCTTTACTGCAGCTGGCATGCATTTATCACAATAAGTAGACCGTTATTACAGTAATTAAACCTTTATTACAATTACTACACCCTTATTACAGTTAGTACATCTTTATGCAGTTATTGTACCTTTATTACAGTTCACACACCTTTATTTCAGCTATTACACCTTTATTACCGTTAGAACACCATAATTACAGTCTGTACGCCTTATTACATGTGACAAGTACTTACACATGTAATTACAATTTTGATACTAGGCTGTAATCTAAAGCGTTACCCAATGTTTTTAGTTTTTAGTTGAAGGTTCAAGTTCACTAAACACTGTTTCTTTCATTATTTTATATTAAATCTATGATCCAAACTTATCTTGGCCATTGATTTTTGTCCATATACATTAAAAATATTGGCCTGTCCCATATTCCTCTTCTCGTTTTGGGTCGTCCCCCTTCTTCTCTATCACGTGTCTCAAACTCCCTCTGTCGTCGGACCCCTGTCACTGAACCCTCTGCCTCCTAAACTAAAAACTTGAGCACAGTTTTACTTCTGTCAGCGTCGTAATTCGTCTTTGTCTGGTGCTGTCCCGTTCTGGCCAGGTCCTCTGCTGCTGCTGCTGCTGCTGCTGCTGGGGCTGGTGGTAAAAGTCCCAGAGCTCTCTCCACACTCCACTTTATCTGCTTGTTTACTGGGTGTCACGGATTCGGTTATCTCTGGGTTTATTGGGTGTCACTGATTCGGCGGTGGCCATTTTAAAAGGGTTTTAGGGGCGAGGCGTTACAGGACGAGAGCTGCCCTCAGAAAAAGGAGACTTTGATCAGACAAGAAGTTTATTTTCTCTAAAGCAGGATGAAGAGAAAACACAGGGATGACTTCACACTGATTTTTTAGCTCTGCTGTTCCAGGTCTAAACCACTGGGGGCGCTGTGAGGAAACGCTTCTGCTCCTCTTAGTCCAGTGGTTCTTAAACTGTGGTACAAATGCTTCTTCTTGTGGTACTCAGGAGAATTTTTCTGGTTTAGTTTGATCCAGCAGTGAAGTGTAGTTCACTGCTTAGTCCTGGTTTAGTCCTGATTTAGATCTGGTTTAGATCTGGTTTAGATCTGGTTTAGATCTGGTTTAGATCTGGTTTAGATAGGGTTTAGTCATGGTTTAGTCCTGGTGTAGGCCTGCTGGTTTAGGCACATTTACGTCCTGGTTTAGTGTAAATCGTCCTGGTTTAGTATTGGATTAGACCTGGTTTAGACCTGGTCTAGTCCTAGTTTTAACCTGGTTTAATCCTACCTTGGTGTGAAAAGTTTGAAAATTGCTTCTGAAGTTGAACTCTTTTCATTTTTCTTCTTCTTAATGGTGGAAAGTGACAGACAATTTCACTATTTACACTATTTTAACTTTTTATTTGACTTTTTCAAGTCTCTAAATGAAGCTTTTGATCTTCCACATATTACAGATGACCCCTGTGTGGCCCCTGTGTGCCCCCTGTGTGCCCCCTGTGTGACCCCTGTGTGACCCCTGTGTGACCCCTGTGTGACCCCTGGCTCGGCCCAACACTGGTTTCCTCCTCCTTGTATCTGTACAAAGGTTTCCTCTGCCTTTGCCATGACCAGCGTCTAAGAAATAAAACCATCTCTGACTTGTTGTCGTGGCTGAACTGGGTACTTCAGGGACCATGGTCAGTTCTCCCATTCTTACAAGGCTGTTTCTTTCCACCCCAATACACCAGGGGGCGCTGCAGGGGCCTTTATTCACCCTGCAACACTCCCTTTAGCCTTTACACCGACTCCCGAAGCAGTTTGTTATTAAAATCCATCAAGGTTAAGTCCCCAGACCTCACTAACTGTCGTTTCGCCCCACACAGCTCCTCTAAATACTTTCCCCTGCTTTTGTCTGCGCTGAAGAAACTAAATTAATCAAGCTTAGCTGTAACATACACCACAGAGCTCAGAGTTTATCCACCAAGCACTGGTGCGCCTCTCAGAGACCTGACAAGTGTCCCGGGCCAGTTTGTGTATTGTTAAGTTCAGTTTCGTCCTGTCTTCTCGCCGCTCTTGTCGTCCGTCCATCACCACAGACTGTTTTTCTTTCGCTAATCTCCCGAGTTAATCTTGGAGTCGTATGCGCGCAAAGGGGCCAGAAGCTCTCAGGGCTTGAATGGTTCTTCTTCCTGTCGCTTTTTTCAAACACGTCCTGAAAAAAAAAAAGAAAAAAAAGAAATGCGGCGGTGATCAAAAGCGGGAAACGGCGGAGACACGGAGCAGACGCACAGAGCTCAATGGAAAGTGATTTTTAAGGGTCAGAGGTATATGGCAGTGTTTGGGAAGAAGGAATAACAGAGGAGAAGGGTTGTCGTAAAGGTTAATGGGGAGTGTTACAGAGATATCAACAGAAGAAGAACAAAGAGAGGACACCGGGGCCTGTTGTATACATCTGTACCACTAGAGGGAGCGGTGAGCTGGAGACAACACACTGTTACTAAAAACTGACCCGCAGTAGTTCAGATACACAGCACTGCAGGAGAATGAAGGCATGAAGACTAAAACAAATACAGAAAAAGCTTAAAGTATATTTATATTTAAGCTTTAACTATGGGTGATGCAAAGATTACAGATATGCCACTGTAATAATAAAGGATTGGATTTATACAGTGCCAAAACCTTTTCACATGAGTCCATTATCCATCTTGTCCTACTCCTGATCTGTTTGTGTCTGGACCTGAGGCGGCCCGGCCAATGGTGTGGCAGTGTTTCTGTCAGAGGGCGGGTTTTAGGTTTGCCGACAACAAAAAGCACTTTTAGTGATACTTGTTATTAACATGGCGATGTGGAAAAACGTAAGGTATGCTGCTTTACATTTACACAAACACCAAAAATCTTCTAACACCGTCATTACTGTGTTCTGTTGTAGCGGTTTGTTGTTTAGCTATGGAGCTGGTGCTTCATCATCAGCTCCAAATATTCAATTCAATTCAATTCAGTTCAATTCAGTTTTATTTGTATCGCCCAGTATCACAACAAAAGTCGCCTCAAAGGCTTCACAAACAGTTAATCAAACATAAACACACAATCAGACTTAACACGCAATCAACACAAACAATAACTACACTAAACTAAACAAACCCAGGACACTCCTTCTCCTTCTCAGTAAGGAAAAACTCCTAAAAAACCCCAGCTATGGGAAAAAAAGAAGAAACCTTATGGTGCCCATATTGAAGGAGAGATCCTCTCCCAGGACGGACAGGCAATGTATTTTACTGAAAGTCCCGCCCCTTTACAAACCTTTTCAACAGGAGCCATTCCAGACTGATGTAACGTTAGCAACTCTGTGCTAACGTTACATCAGTCTGGCTTTTGCCAGGTTCACCAATCACACAACACAACACAACACAACACAACACAACACAACACATTCATGCACCAGTTCCACAGACACTGGAGGCAGTTACTGCTGTTGTACAAGTTTTTCTATTTAATTTGCATATTTTTATTTTTATTTTGTTTTTATCTTAGAAGAGAGCTGTTCTCTGTTTGTCTGTACATAAGTCTGCACAAACAGACAAAGTGACAATGACACAGGAATCTTACAAATGAGCTCATGAACTGAGCCTGAGACATGAGTTTAAAAATAAATCTGAATATCTCACTCACCACAACTGTTTTCTGTAAATCTCATTTATATTTAATTGGTGAACTACTGCTGTATGTGTACAGATATCATTATTAGTGACTTTCATAAATAAACCAATAATTATGAGTAAGTTAGCGTATTAGCATCCAACACAGCTAACAGCTAACAGGTCAGAGGTCAGAGGTCAGTATCAGTGCCTCTTCAGTTTATCAAAGGCAAAAAGCAACACCAAGACCTCAGACAGCAACATCCATGTGCTTCATCTCAACCTGGAAACATTTACTGTCCACAAACACAGAGACTGTAGCAGGAGCCTAAGAACAGAAGGTAACCAATATAAAAACCTATATTAACCTGTATACAGCTCCTTTATGTGAGGTTCAAAGATAATATTTCTGCACGTTTCTGTTTGATGTGAACGCTCTGTGCTTCTTTAATGAGCCACAACACAGAGGTCGGTCCTTTTCCAGCCACTTCATTACCTCAGCCTTTGGTTTGTCTGCAGCAGGACATATAGATGCATCACGGACCAAAGGCTTTCTGTCCAATTCACAGCCAAGACAACCACTTTTATCACAACAGGACGCACAATTCAGACCAATTCAGACCAACACGACGCTTTAAAATGCACAAAGCGTAAAAGCTTCTCTAGTTTTTTCTGGGCAGAGAGCTGAATTAAATCTCCAGTCTTTGATGTACACATTGTATAGGTGAATATAAGGAAGAAATACACAAAAGCCTCTTCTAAAGCCTCTCCATCAGGTTTTTTTCCCATAATGCAGTGTTGTGTGCAGTGCTTTTAAGGCACAAAAGGTGACTTAAAGAGACTGAGCTGCTGCAGAGGTGTGTGGTGTAATGACGTCTTTAAGGTGACGTCAGGCCAGTGGTTCTCAACTGGTGGGTCAGGGTTTAGAAGCAGATCACAGAGGTTGGACATTTTAGTTTTAGTTGTGAGCTACTAAATATTATAGTTTTAAAGACATGAAATAGAGAAACAAAAATAAAATTGTTAGGAAAATGTTATTTTGTTCTGAAAGAAGTAGTAGTATTAGTAGAAGTATTAGTAGTAGTAGTAGTAGTACTACTGAGTTGAGTAGATTTTTTAAAAACAGATTATGGAGTAACAGAAACAGTACTTTTACGTTTATTTTATATTTTATTAGCCTTTATTTTAGCAGGGCGTCCCTTGAGATAAAATGTGTTTTTCATCTGTTATCATATTTTTTTACTTCACTACTAAAAAGAAATATCTACATGAGTTAAAATGACTTGAATTCAGAATATTTATCTCAGTTAGACCAGTTTTTAGATTTATGTCCTTATTAATCTGAATTATTTGACTTGTTTCAAGCTGTGGTGGAATGTAATAAAGTAAAAGAACTTATTTACTTTAATTTGTACTTCACTTGAGTAGAGTTTACAAGAGATGCTTTTATTGTAAATTCTTTATATTTTAGAGTATCTGTACTTTTTACTCTACTACATTTATGAATTGGTTTGAAGTAAAAAGTATGTTGAGTTGTGTTTAATATAATTTATTTTTTGCTGTGCCCTCATTGTGCACACAGCATACAAAGAGGTCCTGG